>VYZW01052113.1:2671-82218 GCA_013401315.1 Balaeniceps rex
TAAACAAACAGCTGAAAACCTTTCTTGAATCTTACCTGGAAGCATTTTCATCACCCTGGTGATGAATTTTTGTCATTCTACCACTCAAGTTGCTCTTTCATAGCCAAACCTAACTCTAAACAAACACACAAATATACACATATTCAGCTTAAAAGCTTCACTTGTAAAACAACAAAGAAAAATATTAATCTTGAAAAAATATTAGGAAAAATCACACTGAGGGTGATTTTGATTTAATAACAAGCTTTTCACATCAACTTTGTGGTCTAATATTGAGTAAAATTGGTATGGTTTAAAAATTGATGAATTTTTAATGAATTAGGGAATTAGTAGAATTATCCATTTTGCAAATAAGGCTTTGCAATATCCTGGTTTAGATTACACACTACAAATGCTCTACAAAATCTTGCAAATACTGAATTTTGTATGTAGTAAAATAATATCTTTTCTTCCAGGTGGTGCAGTGATGCTTTTGGTTTACGAATATGTTTATGCATGGCTTCAGGACACAGTTGATCACAAGCAGCACTTCTGAAAAATGTACTCTTTAAAATTATATGCGTTCTAAAATACACTTTAATAAAGTAAAAGTGATTCTCATCCTTTATGATGTTGAATGCCCTCAGATTACACTAATGTTAATACAGTTCAAAACAAATTTTTTGTCTTCAGGTCCTGATCCAAGAAAACATTTAAGCACATGCTTTTCTGTAAGTGCATAAGTAAATAGCACATTTGATATTTGTAATTGTTTTACTGGATGAAGAGAAAATATATGAACAAGAGAAAATAGGAACAAGTTCATTTTTCAAGGATAAACTGAAAATTCTGGACACCAAATTATACTATGTAGTCAATACACTTTTAAAAAAGTTTCAGCTGAAATGGTAAGATAATAACTTCCAGGGGTTTTTTGAAGAAAAAAATGGAATAATCCTGTGGGGCCAGATACTAAGCTAGTGTAAACTCCATTGACTCCAGGTTAAGAACCTGACCCATACTCTGCAAACTCTTGCGTCAATCTTGGGTCCAGTTTCAATTCAGTCCAATACAACTTCAACACTGATAGAAGAGCTTCTTAAGTTGTTGGGAGGTAGGATAGAAAAAGGACAGCACAACTAGAATACACTGAAAATAATTAGTCTGAATCAAGTTACATAAAGTGCAAAACAACTGTGGATGGAAATCATAGAAGAAATGAGTAAATAAATGAACAGGAAAAAAAAGTTTAGGCATATGAGATTTTACTGTGAATTTTTTATCCACTTTCATATACTATTGCTTAAAGAGCCATCCTGTGATAAAAATGCTCAATGCACCTTGACGGCCCTTTAGCCTTTCATTACCACTGTGGGATGGAGAAACGATGTTCTAGACTGATAGCACATATGCAGTCGTAATTAGCTAGCCATACACCTCAAAGAAATGCACCTTTCTAAAGATAAAAAATGTTACCCTAAAGCTAAAATTGTTGCTTTACCCGGTCACTGTAAGTATAAATAATATTTCAGTGATGTACTCTTGTCTTTACCAGCAATTCTAACTAGCTCTGTGAAATATGATAGTTTCTGCTATGCTAATTGAAGACATAGTTTCAGTTCATGCAGTTGTGCCACTCTACAGTTTCTTTTCAAGAACTCTTTAAATAACTTAAAATTACACATTATTCTGTTATAAAAACATTCTCATTATCTGAACTTGGTTTGTTGTCAAATGAACGCATATCTTGCAATTACTGAAAGTTTCTGTATCACCCCATACTACAGTCACACTGTTAACTTTAAATGTTCTTACTCTTAAGGAGGTACAAACCTTTTTCCCAGCAATCCTGAAGAAATATCTTTCCAGATTGTTACTTGAAAATGACAGTTCACATGCGAAGTCTCGTCTCACAAGTGGGTTTAATGCATTAGGAAAGCAACAAAGAGCTAAAAATAGAAATGTATTCTCAGCACTTTCAAGGATGCTTGTATTGACATGCTCAATAAACCTCTCTTTTGTCTAAATTTGACAACAACGACTTCTCATACCTATGCTAATTCATAGCTAAAATCAATAAAATTAGCTCTGTTACGGTTTATAATTTTAAGGCAAATGTTCCTCGTTGTTGCATTTCATTATCAATACTTAGCCAAAGAGAAGACACTAGTAAGATAATTTTGAAAATTAAAATCAAAATGGTTTATAATTAGTCTTTTATTAATTTAGAGCTTTCAAAATATAAAAATAAAAGGCTTTAAACACACTGTATATACATACATAGCCTTCGGTTTTACATCCTTTCCAACATGATTTTATTTCAGTTAATAGCTCAGCCTGATCTTTGATAAAAAGGGAACCATTAGAAAGCAGAAAACACAGCATTGTTCTAAAAAACAAACCCATGAATGTGCCAGCCCAATCCCCCATCACTCCTGGTGTAATATGGGGTCTGATTCAGTTTTACACTGGAGGTCTTCTGTACCGGGACCATGCAAACACAGTGGGGCTGTCATAGAAGGGAGTGTTAGGCTTCACTGATTTCTTTGAAAACATTTGACACTCTGAGAATGGAGTGTCGGCTTTTCAGATTGAAAACTTAAATTCTGCACTCACATACACTGCATATTTCCCAAATTAATCCGTTCACCTCAGTGGGTTCACTCCAGATCTATACCCCTGTACCTGACAGCAGCAGTTGACCCTTGTTTATTACTAAAAAAAAAAATTCCCTTTTTCTCCTTTGTTTATTGTAAAGTGGCTTAAAGTTCTGTGGCTAATAAGCTAACATGTTGTGTTTTTCATTTTACCCATGAGTATAAGCAGGAAAAAAAAGTCCTTGGG
This sequence comes from Balaeniceps rex, assembly GCA_013401315.1. Lineage (NCBI taxonomy): Eukaryota > Metazoa > Chordata > Aves > Pelecaniformes > Balaenicipitidae > Balaeniceps > Balaeniceps rex. Next base: position 5,495 of record VYZW01052113.1, read on the forward strand.
CAAAGGAGTATTCAACGCTGTAAGTTTGCATTTTAAAAAAAAATTGTTATGAAAATTCACACAAAACAAAGTCCATCACAGGCAGTTCACCAAGGGCCAAGGGCAGGTACCTTTGCTCACTCTGAGCAACACTTTCTGCACACAGCTCCACTGACTTTCCACTCGGGGGTAAGGTATTATATACAGCAGGCAGATGCGCAGAGCTGTACCTAAACACAAAACAAAACAAAAATGGTTCGTGATGATGTATTCCCACGTGAGGAATAATTGACATCATGTTTTGTCCGTGCTTTATAAATTATCCTGATTTAGCTGAACACAAGATAATGCAAACAACTCGTACAAGCTAAGGATCTGTCTCTCCAAGTAATTCCCAAAACACACTAATGCCTCATGAGAATCTCAGAAAAGACAGCTTTTATTCCAGAAATGACCTCTTCTTGCTCAGGAAAATTTTGAAAACTTTTAACATAGGCACACTTTGTTACAGGCTTGTGAATTGTTGGAGCTCAAAAAGCTGTGCTATGGAAGGCTTCTCTTCTTTTTTTTCTGTTTTTTTTTTTCCCCTTGATATACCTTGTTTGTGCTGTATGGGTAACAATAGGTAGACTTGCTCAATAATTCTATAATCCAGTAAAAACAACTAGGCTGAAAGCTAAAATCCTGTTGCCAACTTAATCATTTATTGACTCATGCTCTTTTTCTTGTCTTATTTTTTTCCCCTCCATTTTATTTTTAGTCTGTCTAGAATTAAACCAATTTCTTTTTCATGGTGCTAAGGCTCATCTTATTTCAGCTACAACTGCATAAAGGCAGAACACCATTCGTCATGTCACTAACAGTGTGGCAGTGTGGAAATGCACTTGTGTGCACGTTACCTGTAGTAGTTTCAAAGAAACATTCTTTAAAAAATGTTCTACTGAATAACAAGGGTTTCAGCATCTCAATAAAAATAATCAGCTGTCGAATGCCTTTGCTGTACAGAGGCTGAAGTATACGGGATCACTTCCAAGATCGGATGTTTCTTTCCTTAGGGCCATAATACAATACCTATGTTCTTTATAGAAACAGAGTTCAGTTAACTATTTTTTAATGCAAAAAGCGAAAGCGGCAGCAGCCGGTCGAGTCCCTTTATATTTCAGTGGATATACTGTACACAACATTTGTACTGGCTACTTAGATTATTATGAAAATTTACCCACAGCTGTCTCAGTGATGAAGGCTGGAAATCCACAAAGAGAGGACTGTATTTTAAGAGAGAATTGAATTTTACCTTCCCACTGATGAACGTTTAATATGGTATGCAGATAGAGCAATACTGGAAAAATAAAGTTTTCTCCTCTGTTTTACTAGCTCTAGTGTAATTTAAGTTATTGCACAACATTTATAAAAATACACAATATATTAATATTCTATGAAGGATATGAAATGTCACACCAAGCTTAATTTTTTTTTCCACGTTCATATTCTGAACATACCTACAGCATGTGGAAAGCATTCTGGAGTAACAGTCAGAACTTTATTATTGCCCAAGGAAAATAGGTAAATTTTCAAAGATCAGAACGTTAGCTCTCTTGGGATTAAAGTTTAAAGCACAATAACTGGCACAGAGTACTAGCCACTGGATACAGAAATGTAGAAAGGGAATTTGTTAATATTAAATAATATCTGTGTTTGTAGCACCACCACCAGTATACCTATAAGGGAAAAAAATGCTTCAGAATAACAATGTAAACTTTATCAAGAGCCATATTTTACATTCATTAAAGCAGAAATTAAAGGCAACTTCCTCTTAAAAAAATTACAACATAATCTTGGGGCCAAAAATGCTGGACACAGGTGAGCTGACAATGACGGTACAATTCTGTTTCGCAGTGGGTTTATTGAGTGACATGGCTTTGTAAGCATCTCTGCACAGGTTGCACATTAACAGCATTTTCCTCTACAGTTTTCAGTTTCGTTCAGATATTTTCCACCCATTTCTGTTTGTATACTTAAGACGGATGTGGTGTTTCATGAATCTGGGAGGCTGGCTATAGCTGGGGAGAGTTACTTGGCTGGATTTCTGCCTTTGAATCTTCTGCTAAAGAAATAACTCTGCTTCATGAGATGTTGAAGCCTCCACTGCAGGCAGAAAAACACAATAAAAAAAACTTACCTAAAGCTCATCATCTGAGGTTATCACCCCACCACGCGAAGACACAGAAAATAGCTAAAAAGTCACCTTTTTAACTTAAAAAAAAAAGTAGAAATAAATGTACTGGAAGGTGAAAACAAATGCTGTCAAAAGCCTATATTTACAAATGGATAAAAACACAAAGGTATTACTACTGCCTGATGATGGCGGCATGCCAGAAGAATCTGAGAGCCGCATGTTGCCTTGGTTCTATATTTGATTACCAAAACCCAACAAAACAACCAAAAAGTGATCTCTCAATAGCAGTGGATTGTATAACCTCGTTGATGAAAGAGTTGTTCTCTCGGCAATCGGCAAACGCCTCCCATTTAGCCACCTTTGCTGACTCGAGGCATAGCAGAATTTTCTGTGGTGATTTTTCTTTATTGATTTTTACACAAATCTTAATAACAATTGCACATTTAGAAAGTCTGTGATGATTAAGAATAAATACGTGTGGTTTGACCAGGAGAGAGTGGGACAAGGCTCCACGAGCCCTTTGAAGGACGCAAGGTCTTTACTTAAAGAGCGCAACACCACGCTTCTCTCAGTTTCTGATGTCTTCAGCTCTTTCAATCCCAAAAGCCTTACGGGAGACAAGTCAGGAGGAGAAATGCCAGATATCGCTGGCATGAAGAGAGCAGTCTGTGAGCCAGGCTCAGGGGATGACCAGCTAGAGGGCTCATGGTGGTCCTGGACCAGCTCCTGCATCAGAGAGCGGAGGCCGTGACTGAGTGGCTGCCCTCCCTGGCCGTCTGCATGCCCTTGAACGCCAGCGAGGCGGGGATGTCGCAGCTGTGAGGGGACAGTGGGGTGCCCCCAGTGTGCTGCCAGCCATGGCTGGCCATGTAGCTGGATGGGGCAGCACTGTACGTCATGTAAGGTGACACTTGGGCTGGTGTGGCGTAGGGAGGCATGGCTGGTGCTGACACGAAACTGCTGACGGCCGGGAGGCCGTTGGGTGCCTGAAAGGAAAGGGAAAAATGTTTCTAAGAGAGTAAGACACAGCGGATCTGCCGTAAAAGAAGCTGCCCTCAGATGCTGTCCACAGAGACTTTGTACAAGAACCAGGGCCAGTGACGCCCATGGGACACCCAGCAAGCCACCCATAACCACTCCCCTGGATTTCAGGGGCACAGTGACCACTTGTGCTTTGCTTTTAAGATCAGCTACCTCACACCTCTCCCAGCACCCTGTCCCAGTCAGTGACCAGCCACAGATGTTTAGGGAAGACACACCGAGAGCAGGGCAGGAACTGCCGAGCCCCCCCGTACGCCCACCTGCCTTCCCAAAAGCTGTTGTTCAGGGACTCCTTAAGCCCATGGTTGCATCTAATCATTACATTTGAGAGCTACTGCTGGAGCTATTTGTGATGAGTTTGTCTCATCTCTCTCACTGAGCACCTTCATCCTCTTGGCAATGAGTCCGATGAGTTGGAGCAGGTCGGCTGTAATATTGACCCACCTTTCCCAAATTTCTCATGGGGTGTCAGCAACTGTGGCGGTGCCTTGGCAGGTAGTGCTGTGGCAGTTTAAGCTGGGTGTGCGGTTGACCATGGCCATACCAGCGGCAGGAGATACAGACCCATCCCAGCACTTCGCCTACTCCAGCTCCGAAGGCAGGTGGGCTCAGCCCTGAGCTGCAGCAGGCAGGTGCGGGCATGGATCCCAAAGCAACACTCCCCAGAGCGGAGAGGTAACAAGCAGCTAGGGGGTGGGAACATCTTAAACTCTTTGGTAACTGTTTGCTCAGAGCATGAGTCAGAACTATAGCAGTAGTATTATTGATGATGTCTTTTAAAAATCTGTTTTCCAGGTACTTGGGATATAACCTTGCAAATGTTCTTTGCTCACAGCTTCTCCTGGTTTCAATAGGGCTTCTGTACACAAAACGATTGCACGGCTGCGTCTTTCCCTGCCAGCTATTTTCCTAGGTCCTTCCATAGGCTGGGGAGAAGGGTTTCTATTTAAATAGAGAAGGGAGAGTCCTTCAGTCTGCCACGGTAGGATTTCACAATTAATGACTCCTTATTTAAATAAAAAGTGTTCGGTGGTTTATTTCACACCCTGCAAATGCTTCTTCAGCAGAACAGGTACAAACCAAGATCATTTATCTTGCTCAAGTTTTGATTTGTGTAGTGTTTATGTTTTAGGATTTGGGGTGGTATTTTTTCCCAGAAACATTTCCTATCTGAGTATGAAAGAACAGGTATCAATTCAGCAAATCATGTAGTATCTGCCATTTTTAATCAGCTGGTAGAACCAGACCTAACTTGGATAGTGCAGAGTTAAGAAATGAAACAGACTTTCGTTTCTGCTAAAACTTCACATGATGTTAACATTTCACTTGTTCAATTCCTGTCTGGATTGCACCTGCCTAAATTTCCAGTATTTACCTCCATTATGGCACTGACCTGGTTTCAGGCTCATGAGTTTCCTACCAGTGTAACTCACAGGTCTACTGGCTGGACTATCCTCTCATTGCCACTTGGGAAACCAAGCAGTAATCCTGCTGGAGTCAATATAAACGTGTACAGCAATCTAAAACAGCAGGAGGCAGTGACGGGATCCCAGCCGCAAGCCTCCGATAGGTATATTAATTAGTACAAAACATACAGCTGCAGCAGCAACGTAATTGTCATTCCAAATCCATAAACACTTTGTTGAAGCGGAACTTGCCTTATTCTTTTGAAAATCCAAATATGTGACCTGACCTTCAACTCCAATTACACGTCCCCTACTGTGTCTCAGAATTACACTTTAGCCTCAGCTCTAAATATCAGTGTTTGCAACAATGCTAATTAATACAAACCTTCAAATAATTGCACTGTAAATTAGTACACTTTCTAAATCACATGGAAAATTATTTCACTGAATTTACTGGAAAGTAAAAAGTGTGACAGGCCCTAAAAAGCTTCTGTTCTCCAAGTTCCCTGCCTATTCCACCGTGTAAAGTGCTTTTCAGAATGTGAAACAAGAAAAGAGCACACCTCTGTTTTTTCTAACAAACAGCAACAAAAAGCTTTTCACGGAGGCAGTAGGGCCATTAGAGCCATTTTCTAACACTGGGACATGAGGTGTCTTGATGTGGTGGCTCCCATCAAAAGCCACAACCCAAAGGGATCCTGCAGAGAGAAGAACTACAGAAACCCTGACCCCCGAAGGGGTGCTGGAAGGAGGAAAGACCTGGGGCAAGTCCCTGAAGAGTCTCATAGCCATTGTGGCAGCACAAACCTCCAGCCTCTGAGGCTCAGAGGAGGGTTTTTGGACTCTGCAAGGCCACCCTGCTCCTCCAGGCTTGCCCACTCCCAAGCAGGCTGGTACCAAGCAGTAGGCTCAAGGATGTGCCTGGAAGTCCCATTTTAAGTATGACTCCTCACTATGAGTGGCCATGTCCTATGAACTCTTGGCTGTGCTTTTGAAAGGATTCCTCCTAGGCCACAGAGGACGCACATGTCCCCCAAGCCTCCTGTGTTGTCGCTGCTCCCCTCTACCACGTGTGGCTCTGGGAAAAGCCAGGGTCCTTGTTTGCCACAGAGAAGAAGAGAAAATTCTTCCTGTATGCTGTACAGACTGCCATGCTGTAGGATGTTCTCCAACCGCTGGCACTTCCTCTTAGAGCTCTTTCGAAAAGGCAGATTCTCTAACATCATCTCATCTGAGGAAGAATAAGACTGTAAATGCATCCCTCAAAGTTGTGCATAGTGCTGCATTATGCCAAGGCAAAATACTGCTTGATGCAATCACTTTGCCAAGCGCCTCTCCCCACCCCACCATCACAGGCCAAGAGTACATGGGTAGTGCTATCTGTGAGAAAGGCAAATTTTGGTCCTCAAGAAATTACTTCCTGCTATGTCCAAACATCATGTCAGGGCAGAAAAAGTCCCTGGAGCTGATGAGTTGTCTGTACATGTAAATAAAACAGACCAGGGCCAATTCTTTGGCCCTGAGGGTGAGCAGTGCCATGCGATACCCAGCCCTATGGCAATCCTCTCTTCTGCCAGAAACAGGGGCCTCATCCACACAGCCTGTTGGGCAGGGTCCCTGGGCTGTGCCCTGCCCGACCCCATGCTGGGGCAGAGGCTGATCGTGTGCTAGTGGGCACAGGCTAGATCTGTGCTAGGCAATGTGCCAACAAGCCACCTCTTTGCTGGTACACCAGCGCTCGAGCCCACATTCTGGCCTCCTGCAGCTCCTACAGACAAGGCTGCCAGAGGTTTCTTAGCAATCAGAAATGGATCACTTTGCATGACTTGGGGCAAATCTGAGCTCCTGAACAGCTTGCATTAACTCAGGCACCGTTGATGAATATTTAATCCAACCATATATATGTTCCTCTACTTCTATTTATCATTGTGTGGCCTTCCTTTCTATGGTCTTATGGCACGAAGTAAAATGAAAGTCTCTGAACCATAATTAATGGAGAAGCCCTAGTTTGTTACTGAATTACATTGGAGGTGCTACTTGGGTTGTTGCTGATAAAACAGATGGGACTTGACTAAAGATTTGCTAGTTTTTTTAAAAGCTTAATTTAAAATAATATCTGTCCTGATTTATAACAGACAGAACAACCCCTTTACCTGCCCACCACCACCTCCCTTTAGGTAAATTGCAACTGAGATAACTGATGTTTTTATAGTGTCTAACTATTTTGAATGTGAGAAAGATCTTGCCCTAACTACTGAGGACAGGACGTGGAGGCAGTTGTGTAGGGACAGCCAGTTGCAACCTGTCAGAGGCTTTCCAGCTGTTGTCACTGCCTCGCTGAATTAATGAATCATTCTTATTTTAGTCCCAGTGCTACAAAGCTTTACCGCTCAAAACCATGATGATGTGAATGCTAGGAGGTGCCTTCAGCCAGCCAAGCAGGAGGCACTGGGATGGGTAAGGACTGGCCTGGCATGGAGCCCAGTTCTTCTACAGGAGAGGTTTGAGCCATACCCACAAAGCAGCCAGAGGCCTCCTCTGGTCCAAAATTAAAGTTGAGGGGATAGAGAGAACCTCACCTTCTGTGATTTAAAACTACACTACTCAAAAAAAACCCTGATTCTCATCTCCGACTTTCAACAGTGAAGGACTTGACCCAATAATTTTAACTGCAAGAGTTTTTCCTTCTAAACAGCTTTAGATATAATGCGCAGGTTATCAGAAGGATTGAATCTTGTCTGTCAATCTGGCACTTTTTACAAACATGACATTCACTTAAAATAAATTGAGGGGATTAAGTTCCATGACCCTGTATATACTGGATGAATAATTCATCCTGCAGTATTTCAGTCAGAGGAAATGAATGCCAAAATCTAAACATTCATAATTAGGAGTGCGAGAACCCCATGGTGTTTATGGATTTTTAAAACCCTTAGAACTTGTTTTAAGTGCAGAGCTTCTTGAACCTAGTTTTTAAGTTTTATAAATATTTTTTTTCTTAATTTAAACCATTGCTTTTCAAGGGAAATCTAATTTTTTAAAGCAAACAAACAAACATGTAGTTCTAACTGAACAAGAACCTCTGCTGTGCAAATGATAAGGGTTCCTGTTTGAAAGTGTTTACTGTCCAGCTTCTACAAAAGACCAGAGAGAAACATTTGCTCTGAATTGCTGCTTCTATCAGCGTTTTGAAACAACTTACAGAATTAGTATTTCCAAATTTTAGAGCTGTGTTCAAAACCTAGAACACACAACCTCCCACCGATTCGCAAATTCAGTTCAAAATATTCTCGCAAAGATACCTACAAAACAACAGTGGTTGGGTCAGGATCACAAGTTGGGTCTGGTGCCTTTCTGCTGAGTTACTGCTGATACGCACCAGTGCCAGTGAAAGGAATATCCGGGCTAGAATTCAAAGCCAAGGTGGACATAAAGTCTCTCTTCAGATCACATAAAATGATGCTGTTGAAACAAATGGACTGCATGTATTTTCACCAGTGAAGGAGTTGGTCCAGTAGTTTTAAAAGAGGGAATTTTTAATTTTAGATACTAGAGGTACAACACTAATTAGAGAAGACTTTTGTTGTCATTGTTTTCAGTCTGTTTGGGATTTGGGGTGCAGAGGGGGTGGGTGGATGAAAAGCAAGTCTAGAACCAGGCTTATGTGGGATTGTCTTTGGAAAAAGTAATTTCCATTGGTTGTTTGGACTCCTAAAAGTCAAAACAGTTCCTCTCCAAACCAGAGATAACCCCCACACACACCTTGATTTCTGTTATGAAGGTTATGTGGGTATAATGTGTCACACAGCTTCAGCCTCCTCTCTCCTGCATTAGAAGGAAAGACAAGGGCACAAGCTTTCGGACAAACTTCCCAATCAATCCAATCAGACAAACTACGTGACTTTTTGTTTTTTTCTGCCTTGGCCATGTTAATACCAGAGAAACACACAAGCTACATTCCACTTTCAGACACTGTGGTATAAATTCAAATTCTATCTTGTAATTAATTGATATTATTTTGTTTTGTTTCATCCCCCTCTCTACTTTTCCTTCTCTGCCTTTTGCTTCCTAGGTATGTGTTCTCTGAGTATCAAAATTAGATGCTCTCCCTGCGATCCATTCCCATGTGGCTTCTAAATGTTTCAGAAAATGATCCAGACTCATAGCATTCAAAATCACAGACCTGCATTTATGTTAGTTATCATTAATAGCAATAATGCAAATTATCTCCTTTCAGGTTTATGTGAATACAAACGAGAGCAGATTTGATGCCACAGGTGGGTGCCACCTCAGTTTTATAGTCTAACTCTAAAGTAAGTGTCCAAAAGGATGTAAATCATTCTTCTTATTTTAAAGTTATTATTTCCAATGATTTGAATCACTTGCCCATTGTAATGTAATTGTTACAATATTTTATTAAATAGCTAATTTATTGCATAGACTGAGTGTATGTTTTGTAGAAGTATTCTAAATGTCTATGAAAAAAAATTATTCTGGAGAAACAACATAGGCTTCAAGCTCGAGTTACCTAATTCACCAGCCCTAATGAGCTTGGACAGTGACTCAGCCCAAACTCCTCTGTTCCCTGAATCAGCAGAAATTCAGCCTGTGTCAAGACTTGGGGAACACACCTCTGGTGAATAAGGTTGCTGTTTCATTTGTATTTCTCAATTCTAACACTGACTCGGATGGAAGGAATCCTTCCTGTCCTTGGATCAGCAAGCTCAGCACGTTGCCTTCAACCTCCAGCACGGAGCCCTTCCTTGAGAGCAAATGAAACAAATCTGCAGAGATATCACAACCGTCTTACTGAGAGCAGCAGCTCCCCAGCAAAGTGGAGTGCTGGCAGTAGCTTTAGCTGCAGGGACGCTACCGTAGCTCTGCAGACAGACACCCTCTCACAGCTCATTTTTCAAAATGAAAAACTTAAAACAATTTCTGGAAATGCTGAATCTTTTCTGAATGCCCTGAAAACACAGTCACAAAGTAGCTACTGGAGAAGTCATTTTTTCCACAGCAAGGGAAAAGCATAGCAGCAAGCAGAGCTGAATATCTAGTCCTTCAATCAGAAGAGCAAATTACCTTAAAAACCCAGAGGATATCTCATGTTCTTAGTGACGTGCACATAATCAGTCAAAAAGGTTATGGCAACAAGACTAGGAGCAATCAAACGCAAACTGCAAACATAAAGGAAGCAAACATGCTAAATCTCCCTTTTTAATTGGAGGTTAAATATGATTTATAAATCAAACCAACATATGGGATCCCAAGGGAAGAGTAAACAAATTTTCCAAGTAAAACATCAGCAGCAGGCCTGTAATGGAAATCTCATTTAGGAAAATGGCATTACCTAAATATGTAAGTAATACACCTATGTTTCTTTTAAGGTTTTAGAATTAATAACCTTAAATAATATTTTGGTAGAAATTGTAGTTAACTAAATTAGAGCTACATTCTGAAGCTGCTATTCAGTGCTACAGCGTCAATGGTAAAAATGACATGATCCTACAAACACTCATTCAGATCAGTGTCCCACTAAAATTAATGTGCCTACGCAAGTAAGAGTTACGTAAAGAAGAAGGATTACAAAAGTGAACACTGAGTAAATTTCCCCAGTTTATGATAACACTTTTATTAAAAATCTTTTCAAGAAAAACGTGATAAAATTGCTAAGCTGTATGTGAATAACCTAGTCAGACTTGACCCTGCAAATCAGGATTTGCTGTCTTTTTATAATGCTGGAAAAAATTCTTGCAAAAATCTTTTCATATTAGAATATATATCCATATTCTTAGATGAATGAACTTATTTTACTGAACATATCCCCCCTTTGATTTTCTATTAAGTTCACCACAAGCAGAAGAGAATAAAACAGACTCTGAATAATTAGGACATTGTCATTAAATAACTTTGACATCCAAAAAATCTTGAACAGAAGGGGAAACATTTTGTAGGTAGGGTATTACTTTGAAACATATGCCTTTATTTTCAAGAAAGACTGAACAGCGGTACATTGGAATTGAGGAGCTTTTAATGTAACACATGGGCAAGGGAGTTACAGGCAGTCTGTTGCTCATCTGAGCTGGGTTGATTCCCAAAAGACTGAGCTTTGAAAAATGGGAAGAGACCTTTCAAGAACAGGGAACTACAGTATTTCTCTTTCACTGTAAGTTGTATGAAGTAATGCGGGTATTCTAGTTGAAGTCACAATTAAAACGGAGTTATTTGCATGCTTGAGTGCTTTAAGATTCCAAACATAATTAGTTACCCAATCCTATACATTGTCTCTTACAAAGATGCCATTTTCTTTACAGTTATTTCTCCTGTTACTAAATTCAATGCATTACAATGTACTGCATGAGAAAAATCACACTACTTCCTTCTAAAATAATGTTCATTCCCTTAATAATGAGCAGATCCCATTCCCCGTGTTTAATGTGCTTTTTTATTAACTTAAAGTTGTTTCCTTTACTTATAGGCATCCCCAGCTGCACTGAATAACACAGAAATCAGATAATATCAATTGAGTGTTTTAACTATAGTTGCAACATGCATCAAGATCACTCTTAATTATATTTTCTTATCAAATTTTAAATCTCAGCCTCTTCAGGGAAATAAAAACCCAGTTTTGGACATAGTAATAGTAACTTGAATTTACACACCATCAATGATCCTTTCCTAAAGGAGCCAGGGGCATTTTATGTCTTTTCCAAAACAAACTACAGCAGAAACAAAAGCAAAAAAAAAAAAACTCTTTCTCAGAGACTGAGGAATCCACTACAAAAACAACAGAGGAAAAGAGAGGTAGGAGAAAAAGGCACAATGGAGACAAGGCGGATGGAGGTTGTTGTAAAACCTAAGCGCACTCCAAGGGAAAAGGGGGTAGCAAGGGTTTCCAATGCTTCTTCAGAAGAGGGATGGATTTAGAAGGCTTTCACAGTGAGGTGGGATCTACCACATATGGCACACCAAGCACTCACTGATATGTCCACCTAAAATGTCTCCCAAATGTAGATTATTGTGCAAGGTCTGTACGTTCACTGAATGGTTGCTTTCCTTTCGTATTCCAGCTTAGGAAGGATGATATAAATGGAAGTCACTGCCTTTCTAGTTAAGGTGCTGGATCTTGGGATATATTCTATTATTTAACAAACCTCACAACCAGACTACCTCAAAGTGGAGTGAAAACAAATTCTGTTTGCTGTAAGCACAAAGCTTGATTTTGATGCCAAAGACACAACTTGAGTCACCCTTAGACAGAAGTACTGTGCTTACAAGGACAAAAGGAAAGCTCAGAAAAAAAGTCATGCCATATAAGCAAACTCCCTTGGGTAGGAACTAACAACAGATTCCCATCGTTTTAGTGCAGATTTGCACAATAATTCCCCCTTGGAATTTCAGCAAAATCTGGAGTCAGGCAGGGCATACATGGGCATTAAACAAGCAAATACACTGAAAGGAATAAACATTTGTTCTTTCCACGTTGATGGTTAAAACTATAATGTATTAGCAAAAGGTTCTATGAAAAATGTCTTCTTAATATAATATATTTCTCAATATATTGTCATTTCAATATGGTGTTATCTAAATGAAACTGAGGTTAGAAGAAGGAGACTTATGGACACAGAGACTTTAAAGGCATTCTTGGTGGCTAGAAGCTAGGCAAATACGGGGTCAAACTGGTAAAGTCCCTGCTTTGTCCTCTTCAGGGAAAGCCAAAACAGTGGTCCCCTTTGTCTAACAAATCTCTGATGCTGCAGAGGCAATTACTGGGAAGCTGGTAAATTAACTAGGGTGAAATCACAGCCCATCGATTATTGAATGCCCATGGTCATTATGACTAGGTACGTAGGCAATTCCTAAGAGCTGATAAATTGCCACAACAGACAAATTCAAACACACCATACAGTCTTTATCTACTTCCCACTCTACTGCAAGCACCAGAAGACTGACCAGATCAAGTCCTACCTAATCCCCCTGCCCCTGGCACTCTGCTCCTTGGCTGTGATACGTATCTCCCACCACTCTCGCTTTTCAGTCCCTGGTCCTGTTTGTAATGGCAGAGCTCCTGGTGGGTTGGGGCCCTTTGAGCAGAGAGTGCTCAGAGTGCAGTTTGTCATTATACCATTCACTCACCTCTCTGTCTTTCTTTATTAGTTTCATCCGGGTGGAGTGCCCTGAAGCCATGTGGGTTGGTGGGCAGGGCACTGTGTTTTGGCCGTGGAAGCAGGTGGCCAGTAAGAGGCAGGTCTCACAAATGGGGTTCGAATGGGGTGCCATCCAGATCACCTGGGAAGGAATCGGGTGCATGTAGTGGGATCAGCTCATGCCCCTCACCCACAACATGCAATGACATGGATGCCTACACCTTGAGCGAGCCATCTTAGTGACAGTATTTTAATAACAGGCACTGGTCTGGAGATCCTAATGAGTGACACAGAACTAGACAGTCTCCAAGCCAAGGTCTGGACCCCTGCACCAGACAGGAACTCTGCTAACAATTCGGCTATGTACTACGGCAAGAAAGCAAATAAGCACCTCTGCTCAACACCTTCCCCACCCAGCTATGAGTGAGGAGTGGGATGTCCGGACCTTTACAATTGATGAATTTTGCACAGACCCACAGCAGGAATCCAACTGCCTGAATCCTGAGTTAGAATATAAGATGCCAAATAAGTAAACTGCTAATTATTTTTTTCAATAAATAATCTGTGTAGGAGGGTCAAGTAATTGGCCATAACATTTAAAGTTACATTTTCATCATATTCCCAGAGAAGTTACCGTATGTTGTGGGTTCTAAGTACTGCAGATAAAAACAATTACAGATGCTTTGGCCACTGCATATACAGCTGATTGTTCATCTACAGTCAAAGATCAGAAACTAAATATTTACATTGCCTACATTTTCTGTGCAAATAATTGTCCAGAATTGCACCCACAATTATTCGCAATCACTTGCCCTAAAATGGAGCCTTCCCTTTGTGTGCTTACAGCACATGGAGCTCATGACTGCTAATCAGAATACAGCCAGAGGACAGGGAGTGCTATCCCTCCAAAGCTGAAAACTCAAGCTGCTAACAGCTGATGAAGTTCAGCTGAGACAGAGGGGAAGCGGTTGCTACTTCGGGGTCTGCCCAATATGTCAGAGGAAGACTTCACTCAAACCATGTTCACAAGCCTCTCGGAATTAGGAGTGTTTTCAGCAACACCAGTAGGTTTGGGATTAGGCCTCCGAATAGCGTACCCTTTCCAGGAGCGAGCTTGCAATAACCACTTGCTCTGAGACCCCCCAGTTACAAGCTTTTTCCCGTTAATGAGTATCAGCTCCCTTTGGTAACATGCACATCTGCTTCCTGCAATGCACACAGCAAACAATTCTGAAAAAAACTACTTCCAAAGCTATTTGCCTCTCAGCAAATTGTACAGACATACGTCAAATCGTCTGCATTTTCATACATGTGTAAATACAGACCACAATTTTTTCAGTTTGCACATCCATGACGTTAGTCCAGAAACTCACAAGCATCAGATGTCTGAAAACTGCATTTTAAATATGATACATATTTATTAAATGTTTTCATTTCAAATGCAGGGTACAAATGGGTTTGTATTTCAGTGACTTCAGCTTTTTTTTTTCCTAATGCAGCTGTCAGTATAAGCTGCATAATGCACTAAATACTCAGAATATTCATCCTTTGTATTAATAATACAATTATCTGTAGAAGCCTACCCCCCAACACCACACTGAATGTGCCTCTCCGTATAAATACTGCAATGTAACTGAGCTCTGTATTAAACGTGTATGACCCAGAACTGTCAAGCTCTCAGGAAACTCTATTTTCCTTTTCAGTTTCCCTGATTCACGGTCTCTCTGTTTGCAAAGCTGTATGACAAATTTGTGAATATGATGCACCGGGAAAATATAATGCAATTGCTTATGTGTAAATGACAACTTGGGACATCAGGTAATTAAAAATGAATAGAAACTTGACAAACCATCTCTGTGGTTTCCTGGGGAACGTTTGGTACAGAATCACAGTCTGCCAGGCAGAGCTTTCAACTCCCCAAACACAAATACTGAACAACATCACAAACAAAGGCCCCAGAGACAGCGGGAAATTCGTAATACTGAAAGTGAAAAATGTTCTACATCCAGAGGTTCAGTTTCATGTTAAACAAACGTGACTGCGTATTGCTGAGGCAAAAATGTGAAGTCTTCCTGCCTCTTTTGTGGAGTCCTTTCCCAGGCCAAATTCCCAGTGATGTGTGGGGCAAGGGGTGAAATGCAGCCGTTCGAACCCATCGAAGAGATCAGCCTTGGATGCCGGCTGACAAGCCTGGGAGGTCAATAAGAGTTTTGCCTGAAAAAAGCCTACATGATCCCGTGTGTTAAAACAAATGTATATCATTTAAAAGGAAGGATCAGATAAATATGTGTTAAAAGTACAGAAGATCTTGTTCTTTGGGCTCAATTTTTCTAGTCTTTCTCACGCAGAGGGAGTTTCCAGGGGATTTCTTGAGAAGTGAAATATTATTGTCCATGACTAAGGCTGGGGGAACAAGTCCTTCACTCGCCTAGTAGCTATGGAGCTATTTGCAGGCTGCAGACAGGTGAACCTTGAATGTTGCTGATGCTTAAAATGTACAGCTGATATTTGTTGGAAACAGCAGAATTCCCTATCAAGCACACAAAATCCGTTCTTACTGTGCTTCAGAGCACATTCCCTCTGCTCCTGTTGTGTAATTGGAAAGCCTAAGTAAAACACGCGCACTTGATTCCCTGCTGCTCTACTCCTCTTGTAGGCACCACTGAATTTGGTAATACAGACATAAAAGTGGAATATTACAGAACAGTCACTTCTCTTCTCTGGGGGAAATCTGCTGTCTGCCTTCTTAAGACCCAGCTTTTGTAATGAGCTTTGCCCAACGGAGATGAGGAAAATAGCATTTAGCCTGAAGTCCAAAGACAGAGCCTGTTTCACTGTAGTCCTTCTGGCACATAAATTATGACTGCGGCTTCCCCATTTTCCACCATTCCAGATACCCCTTTGCTAGATCTGTACAAATGAACCAATGTTCTCCGCTGTCCCCTGCTCATCTATTTACACCCAAAGCAGTACATGTTGCAAGAGACTATGTAAAGATCTAAGAATATCAGAGCCTTTTGGTGAGACTTTTCTGTCACAAACCATCACCCCAGACTCACTGCACTTCAGCAAACAGACAGCTAGTAAGTCAGTGCTACGTGCGGCAAGAATTCGGTTCATAAATTTCACTTTGCACCTGGCTGGAACAAATCTTTTGGCAAAAATAATGTTGCAAAAACTGAAAAAAAAAAATCACATTTTCCCATTCTCATTTGACATGAATTTTCTCTGAATACATTCTGAATTATCAAGGTAGTAAACTTGTGACAGACAAAGCAATTAATATACATGTGAATGAATTCTCTGGTAAGCAAGTCTGGATACTACATGAATAGACTGGTCTATACATTAGAACTTTCCAAAGCCAAATGCTATTTACCCATATTATTATGGGGAAGGGGAGGGGGGATCTCCTCTGTGTCTCCTTTTAGTGAGCAGGGTTCTGAAAATGACCTTTTGGGTAAATACTTTTTATCTTTTCTGCCCTCTTAAACTCTCTGGACAATGTAGTTTGAGAAATGAATTCCGTTTTATTAATAGCAATTTGCTTCATTTTTAAATAACGAATATGTTTAAATTACATTTATCAGGTGATCTTTTAGGTTGAACAAAACTTCAAAGTAAGACTGGTATTGACAGTAGAACAGTGATATATTATGAAGGTGAAAGCATAAATATTGAAAGAGTGAAAAAAGATTAAAAATAGTTTCCAACACCAGCATTGAAAATAACCCGATGTACATAACATAGTTCCTCAACACATTTGTTGAGGTAAATGAGATACCAACAGAGGCAATGGTTTATAGCCTATGAGCCGGATCCCGTGAATATTTCAGCAGAATCATGTGCAGAAGGCCCAGCCTGGAACCTAAGGAAACACAGCCACGGTACAGCTGTTCTTAACAGAATCACAACAAGCTATTTCCATCATTTTTTAGCAAGACTGCTAACACTTTATTTGTTTCGCTTTTTGAAGGAAATTGTGGAAGGATGAATATTAACTCTCAGTCTAACTCTAATTCTATCTTTAACCATACAGTCACAGCTATACTACACTGTGTATTATTTGCAATATGAAATGAACAGAATAATAATGGGATAATAGAAATATGTAATACAAAACAAATAGGACAGCATTAAGGGCGACATATTGTTTGTAAGACAATATATGTAACAAAGCGGTTGTTCACTTTTGGGGCCTACAATATTTCCCACTCTGCCTCATTCACCTCTTTGCAAGCACTCCCGCAGTTTGCGCTCCACATCTTGACTTCGAAAGGGTCTGATTCAGCTACTCTCAGCACCAAATACAAGCTACAAAAGTCCCCTCGACATGGAATCCAAAACCAGACACAGAACTCGAAAAATATGTCCAAAACCTCTGTCTTTGAATGGGAACACACTAAACAGAGATCGCGTTTTTTCCTCGACTTCGTTATAAGCGCAACAAATGACTGGCCGGGAAGTCAATGCATCTGAGAAACCTCTGATGCATTTTGAAATGTTTCCGTCGCACGGAAAAAAAAAGATTTAAAAACCTGTGCTTTCCCAACGAGTAGCAGTTGAGCCTTTTATAGCTTTTCTCCTGGCATGGGATTTGATTAGCAAGTACAAAGATTTAGACAGAGATTTATTAAGTAACAGTTATATTGTGTTGTAATTAAAACGTAGGAAATTCACCGCCTACTTAAGCGTTTAAAAATGCTTAATGTAGGAAGCAATTACACCTCATTTTCAAATTATTCCCCTGCCTACAGAGCACGCTGCGGACAGGGTACAACGCGGCTTTATGGGCGGCGGCGGGACGTGCCCGCTCACACGGCCCCGGGGCGGCCCGGCACGGCACGGCCCGGGGAGGCACGGCACGGCACGGCCCGGCCCGGCCNGGCCGGAGCGCAGCGATTCTCGAGTGTCTGCTGGGCGGGCTGAGCCGCGGCGGAGGGCGCAGCGCCGGGAGCCCGGGATGCGGGCGCTGTCCGCCCCGCAAGCCCTCCGCCCGCCGGGAGCCTCTCGGCCAGGAGAAGGGCGGGCTGGGGGCTGCCGGGGGACTGCGGCGGCTGTGCCGAGGGAGGGAGCGGAGAGAGGAGCGGAGGAGGTAGCCAGGCTCTTTCCCGACGTCGCCCGTCTTGGCGGACTCGTTTGCAAACCAAAACCGAGGGAAGGCCGGCATCGGCTCCAAACCGAGAGCGACAGCCCCGGGCAAGGGCCACAAGCCCGAGGCCGAGCTCAGGGGCCCTGTGCATCACCGCCCTCCCCCCCCTCTCTCTTTACCTGGCTGTACTTGGCCTCCTGCTCCAGAGAGCTCTTCTCCAGCCCGTTCACGGCGTGCTGGGCCGGGGCCGGGAAGCTGTTTCGGCCCAGGCTGCTCCATTCCTCCACCTTGGGGCTGGGGTAAGGCGAGGTGTCGCTCACTGCTGGGAAACACGGAGGGAAGAGGGGGTTAGAGGCAGGGGCCGGGATGCGGAGCACTTTGCTCCGGGCTGGAGACGGCTCTCTCTCCCCACGGGACGCAGCCCGTGGGGCAGAGCTAAGGGGAAGCCTGTCCCTCGCCCGCTACCCCTCGCTGAGCCTCCCCGGAGCCCCTGATGAGGATGATGCCGGGGGAGAAGGCAGTCGGGTCCTTCCGTACAGCTGTGCAGCGATCGTCAGCCGAGCCCGCAGATCGTCCCCGCGTCCCTGCGCTGGCGGGACGGAGCTACCCCCCGGCACTTGTCCCCCGGGATCTCCTAAGGGGGATTTACGGGAATCGCCTCGTGTGTGCGTGTGCGAGTCCGACGACAAACGATACCCCCTGTTAGAAATAACCCTGGCATTGCTGCAGATGAACCAGGCTCCAAAAAAGTTTGGGACAAAAAAACAAGAAAACAAAACAAACAAAACACAAAAAGAAATTTTTTCAAAAAAGAAAATAAAAGAAATAGGAAAAGAAAAAAGGAAGAGAAGAAAGAGGAAAACAAAAGATAAAGTCCTGTTATTTACACGCGCACCAGCCGCGGCACGGGAATACCGGGCTGCTTTGCAGGCGGGTAAATTCCCCGGGCCCCGCCGGGGAGCCCGCGGGGGGGGNTTGTCTTAAGAAATTGAGCTCTCTCGGTGAGCGCCCTTTTCTGCTGATCTCACACTTTCCCATGAATAGGGGCTTCCTTTCCGTGTCAGCAAGGTCAGTTTATCCTATAAATCAAGGGCGAGCAGCCCCCATCTGCGGCATCGGCCGCTGAGCAGATCCGGCTCTCTGCTGGGAAGGGGAGGGGGGAGATTTTACACTGCAGAAAGATGTGTGCAGCTCCGAGGTCTGAGGGAGACGGGGCAGATACCGAGGCACCCGGCAGTACCGTCAAAGGCCTGCCTGCCAATGTGGTGTTAATAAAAGAGGAACTCACTAAAAAAAAAAAAAAAAAAAAAAAAAAAAAAAAAANAAAAAAAACAAAAAAAAACGAACAACTCCATTTCTCATGTGATTGTAATGTTCTCATTCTTTTTACTGTTCATTGCCAACACTACCTCTTCCCAGCACAGAGCAGAGATTGCCAGGCATGTATTTGTTAAAGTCGACTCAGAAACACATTCGTTTGTGCCAGTGTGGTCTGAGGATAAAGTTTATATCGTGAAGTAGAGGGCGAAGAAGGACAAAACTTGCATAATTTTGCATGTGGGAATATAAATAAAACACACTTGTGTGTGCGTGTGTGTATTGCTTGAAAAAAATGCCACCTTTTTGACAAAAGAAAAAGAAAATTATTCTGCAATGCCTGAAGGATCAATTTGCATCTGAAGTGCTGCTGGAACCGGATTGTTGCCGCTAAAAACGCAACGAAAACAGAAATCACAGCTTCTCCCCCCCCCCGCTAATTGGGAGGGAAGAGTGGGACACAGAGATCGCTGTAGGCAAAGGTTGTTTTAGACTGTTGTTTTAACCACATTCACTGTTAGTTCACTGGCAGAGACCGAAATGGAAAAAATGTCCCTTTCTTTGCGGCAAAGCGTAGCGAGCGTCTGGGAGACGCGACGCAGTTTCCAGGCGGAGAAACAGAAACAAGGTGGAAGGGATAAAAGAAGCAAATCTTGGGGGTTTGGTTTTCCTGGACCACCGCTTCGGAGGAAAATACAGCATCAGAATGAAAGCAATTAGGTGACATTTGAACTTCCTGCCGGAGCAAATTTGGCCTGATTGCGAAAACTAGAGAAAATGGACTTCTCGGTAACGCCAAGGTGGCGCCTGTGACTGGGGGGCGGCAGCGAGACCCGGACCGGACCGGGACCGCCGCAGGGCCGGGCCGGGCCCGGGCCCGAGCGCGCCCGGGGCCCTGGGGCCGCCACGCTCCGGCCGAGGTCGCCCCTTCTCGGATCACAGCGGCAGCGGTGACGGCCCGTACCGCACGGTTTGCTGGTCCGCCTGCAGCCCACCCCGGGACCTCCGATCTGCCCGCGTCCCGAGGCGGACACTACGGTAAGCTCAGTGCCCGGCTCGGGCTGGGGGAATGCGGGAGGTTTCCCGAGGCAAAGCCCGAAACCACCTTCCGACCCTCGGAGGGGAAGGAGCCCAGGAGCAGGGGACCGAAACGCTCGGGCCCTGCCTGGCTGCCGCTGCGGCCCCGGGTCCCCCCTCCTCACCTTGGTCTGTGATGGACCGGATCCCCAGGATGTCCGTCACGGAGTGGGAGGACGGCCACGTCCTGGGCATGGCCATGGTGCTGGGGATCGCCGGCACCCCGGGCGGGGTGGGCACCTTGGCTCCCGCAGCAGCGATGGGGCTGGGGTAGGAGTAGATGTGGTTGTAGGGCAGAGCGGGCTGTGGGGGCGGCTGGTGCTGCTTGTAGGACTCGTAGTGACTCTGCTGAGACAGGTTCCCGATTTTGTTCCGGAGGATGCGGCTGATGGAGCTGACCGACGGCACGTTGTACTTGTCACACACGCCATCGGCCAGCAGGCGATCCCGGATCTCCCAGGCGAAGATGCCCGGATCCCTTTGTTTGTAGGTCCGGATATGTTTTACCACGGTGGGGGTGGTGACCCGAGGCTTGCTGCCTCCGATAGCCCCCGGTAGGATGGAGCCGGTTTCGTTGTAGCGAGCCAGGATTTTGCTGACACAGCCGTGAGAAACGCGGAGCTGCCGACTGATGTCACACGGCCTGATACCCAGTTGTGCCAGTTCCACAATCCGCAGCCTGATGGCATTGGGCAGGGGTCTCCCGTTGACAAACACCCCCCCGAGCTGGTTCACTTCCCCGAAGGCAGGTTCTGCAAGCAAACACACAAACACACCCGTCGGACACGGCGAAGGGCTCAGAAGGGGGCGTCTGAACTGCTCCTCATCACGAGGCAGATGTCACAGCTCGGGGACCCGCTGGCCACTCCACGCGCGCTTCTTTATAAAAGCGGGATGCCCCGAAATTGAAGGGGGAAAAAAAAAAGAAAGAAAAAAAAAGCGAGGGAGGAAAAAAAAAGAAAGAAAAGAAAAAGAAAGTCCGTGGTAACAAATGTCGGAGCTCTCCGGACTGTGCATCAAGCATATTCCAGAAAAGCACATTCCAGAGATGAAAAACGAGATCGCCCCAACAGACAAGCCAGCTTTATTGCCACAGGAAAAAGGAACACGGAGAAAAGAAAAAGAAAAGAAAAACATTTTCGAAGACGTGGGGGAGGGGGAGGAAGGAAAAGTAGTTGAGGAAATTCTTTTACATCTTGGGCGAGGCAAGGGCAACGCGGTGCTTCTAAGTCGCGACCAGCTTTTTAAAGACCGTTTCTGGTGCTGTTAGCGCCTCTCGCTTAACAGCACAATTACACCAGGCTGTAAAACAAACGTGCTAAAACGTTAACTGCTAAGATCGGTGTCAGGAATAATATACAACGTTCCACAGGCTCCAGTCATTCACTCGGCTGCGATCCTGCCTCGCACTACGCCTAATAACATTAATAATAAACCAAGCCGTCATGAGCTTCTCTCTCTTCCCTGCTCCTGACCCTTAACGCGTTCTTACAACTTGTAGGAACACGAGCAAAGTCAATAAGGGAGCTGCGGCGGCGGCACATGACGGCGCACGGGTGCTCCCCCTCTCTTGACAGCACTTGAACCCTCCTGCAGCTCCCAGCCACTTACCCATTCCTCTGAGCAGGACACCTCTGGGGCCGCCCTAAATCCCAAGCGGAGACCTGTGCCCAGAGATAGGCTCCCAGCCTCCTGCGCTCCCGGCTGCGCTAGCCCCAGAGGCTCTCCGGTCTCCACCGAGGAGGCAGCAGGGGCGTGAGGGGAAAAGGACTACAAGAAAACCTGCTCCCCGGCGAGGGAGCCTTGACTTCTGCATTTCAACCTCAGGGCAACGTGGGCAGGGCTGGGCTGGGCCGGGCGCCGCGGCCCACCGCTCCCCCGAGCCCGCCCCCGGGGGCGGCCCCGCCGCCCAGCCGCCCTCCGAGTGGCCAGGGGAGATGACGGACAGCGCGGGACTGGCGGCTCTTCCGCTTCGCCGGGCGGGCGCGCTCGGCACCTGGGTCCCCGCCACAGCGGCCGTGAGGCGTTGGCACCTGCCCGGCGGTAAGCTGCGCGGACAGCGCAGTCGGTGCTGGGGCGATGCGGAGCGGGGCTGGCGCTGCGGTGGGCCATCACCTGCCCGGGGGGCACCGCGGGTGGCGGCGGGCAGGGCCGGGCCGGGCGCAGCGCCGGGCACCCGCCGGGCAGCCTCCGTGCTGCTGCGCCGCCCTTCCCGGCCCTTCTTCCAGAGCAAGCGGCCGGGGAAGGGGCGTCGGGGCTTGCAGAGAGGTTCCCCCGTTCCCTGACAGAAGCAGAGCCGTGTGCTGCCACACGCGCCGCTTCCCCGCGTTGCCTTTGCAGACGCGGGAGAGAAGTTGTTCCTTGTTTACGTCGTCTGATTGTAATAAAGCACTTTTTCACTAACGAGTATTTCACGGGAGGTGCACGAGAAGGCTGTGAGCCGTGAGAGTTGAGTCATTTTTGGTGGAAACCACAAACCGGTTGGGAAATCAGCTGCAGCTTCCCTTGCCCCGGGAGGAGACGGAACGGGGCTTGCGGCGCCCGGGCATCGGGATCCTGATATCTCCGGGCCATCGAAGACCGGTTCAGCTTTTGTTTCAATCCCCACACTAAATAGTGCACGGCGCTTAACTGTAAAATGTCAACGCCTCGCAGCTGACTTCAACTTTATGAAAGACACTGCTACATATTAACAGTTAAAAGAAAAACAGACAAAGCTGGTAGGAATTAAGGTATGTGTGGGTCACGGCGTGTTTGTGTATGTGGAAGAAGTGTTTGGTTTGGCATTAGGTGCACGGATCCTGATCTGTGAGCTTGTATGTGTGCCGCTTACATACATCCCACGTACATCACGTTGCACACAGAGATCATGGGCTTCCTAGCTCCAGACAAAAATTTACCATGTTTTTCTTTATTTTTTTTCTGAGATATTTTTTTTGCTTGTGATGTTTTGTTTGGTTGGGGGTTTTTTGGGTTTTTTTGTTTTGTTTTTTTTAAATAGAGTCTCGAAGGTACTGGCTCTATAAATAAAACATGAAAAGAAATTATGTGGTGCCCGGAGTGCACGAAATGTCAGAGAGTAAAATATGAAATTGATGTCGCTGGTGTGTATGAACGCTGTATAAATACTATTTTAATTTAAATGTTTGTAAGATGTTTTTAGAAAAAATCAAATTAAATGAGCTAGATTTCAGAGCCTGCACGTATCGCAATGGACGTGCATAGCTAGGAATAAGTAGGACGTTGCAGGAGATCGCCCAGAAATTAATGGCATGTTGCAGACGTTTTGTGGCGGAAAGAAGGCGATCGTAGTTCTTTCGCAGGTATCTCTTTATTTGATCGGAATATCGGCGGCTACTTCTGTTTCTTCCACAGGGATTTAAAAAAAAAAAAAAAAAAAAAAAAAAAAAAAAANAAAAAAGCCAACAACAAGTTTTCTATGGCAGTTTTGTGGTTATTTCAGAAACGTGAGTTGCCCATTCAGAATATCACACTTGCAAATTGTGGTGCTTCCTCAACATAGATAAAACTACCTCTGGTAAAGGGGATAACCCCCCTCCCCGCAAATGCCATCGTCCGAAAGCGATGGCATGCTGCGCGGGCAATCCTCGCAGGCATTTGCTGAAGCCAGAATCCTTTTCGGTGTTGTGAGCTGACCTGTTTTGGGTATTTTCAAGGCATGGAGGCATGGAACTAGTGGGACCCGGATCCAGCCTCCAATTAGGTTAATTATGTACTTAAACAATGGAAGGGGGTGCGCGTCCGTAAAACTTCCGATCCGCATCAACAGCGTACTTCTTCCCGAAGCAGAGTCGCTAGAGGGATCCCCGACGAGGCTGCCGTCTCGGCAGGCGTGCCTCCCCTGCGGGGCTCTGCCCGCTGGTCTCTGCCCGCTGGTCTCTGCCCGTGCCCGGCCCGCCGCCCCGCCACCGCCGCGACGGCCGCCTCGCACACGCGTCCCCTCCCCTCCCGTTGCTGCAGCCCGGGGCCATCTCCGGGCGCACGGCCGGTGTAAGCCCGGCCCCGCGACTCCTGGACCCGCTCGGCGCCCCTGAAGCTCCCCCGGGGTTGCTGGGATGCTCGGGCGTGACCCTGCGCTGATCTCCCACGCTGCCCGGGCAGTTTCTCTCCCCATCTGTGCCTATTGTGCTCGCAATTGTGTCCTTTTCTTCCCCCGCCCCGTGTCCTCCAACCTGTCTGTTCCCCCTCCTTCCGTCTCCCACCCCTCTACCCCCGAGCCTGCCTCTGATCTCCTGGATATTTGGTTTCTTTCCCTTTCCCAATGTGT
This sequence comes from Balaeniceps rex, assembly GCA_013401315.1. Taxonomy (NCBI): domain Eukaryota; kingdom Metazoa; phylum Chordata; class Aves; order Pelecaniformes; family Balaenicipitidae; genus Balaeniceps; species Balaeniceps rex. Next base: position 30,018 of record VYZW01052113.1, read on the forward strand.
GTTCCTGATGTGGTCCTGTCGGAAAAGCTCGTTTACTCTGCTCGGGTCTCCAGTGGTTTAAGGATAATGTTTATCAGAAGTGAACGTGCTCAACTTGTTTCCATTCAACTGCTGAGTGTGGGCTGAAATACCAAAGGTCACATCTACAGTGAGTCGGTAGAGGGCAGGGGGAGCAGAGAGGAATATGAAAACATAATAATATACAACAGCCTGATGATCGCTTCTGACCTGACTGGCAAAAAGATTAATTTTTTTCAGGTAGGAAATCATTGAGGAATCGGAGGGGAAGGGCGGCAGGGAGAGGATGGGGGGCGCGGGGTCGGGGTTTCTCTACCCGGGGAAGGGCACGCGTGGCCAGGCAGGGGGCTCGCCCAGAGGTGCGGGCCGTTCCGCCGGCGGCCGCCCCGGCACGCAGCCGCGCTCCCACCACGGGCCCCCCCGGCTGAGCAAAGCAAAGCGGGGGGTGGCTGAGAGAGACTCGGGCAAGGGCCAGCCACGAGCCGGGTTGGCCCCCCGCCCCGCTCCTTCCCCTCCGTCCCGAAGAGAGGGACTGAGCTGTGCCGTCCCGCACGGTGCTGCCGGAGCCCGGGTGTCGGCAGCTGGTGTCCCTCCAGGGTCACTGCCTCTGCCTGCCCACCCCGACACCGCGGCATCGCAGAGGGGAGCTAGAGGCTGCTCCCTCGCCTCTCCCTTCCCTCAAACCCGGCTCTCTCGCCCTCTCTCCTCCACGAAAGGGACTTGGCGTGAGTCGCCTGCAGCAAATCGCCTGTACGGCAGCAGCCCCGGTGCGCGGCCGGTACCGGCGAGGTGACGGCTGGCAGCCTCTGTCTCCCCCCGGCTCCCCCCGCCCATGAGGGCCTTCTCCGGCGCTTTCCGGGGCCGGGGGGCCTCTAGAGAGTGCCCGGCCCCCGGGCTCCGTTCAGCCCCTCCCGAAACTGGGAGCGGAGTCCCGGCGCGGCAGCATCCCGCCCCTCTGCCCGGGCTCCGGTCTGGGAGGCGACCGAGGCCCCCGGCGCCGCCGTACTTACCTCGGCGTGCCCGGCTCCTGACTCCCTGAGTCGCCTTCAGAGAGAGCCCGTCCTCCATGAGGGCCTTTCTGTAGGGGCTCCGCGGGATGTAGTGCCTCGCTGATCCCCAGCTTCCTCTGCTCTCCCTCTGTAGGAAGAGATCAGCCAAATAAAACGCGGCACGCACCCCCAGCCCCTCTTTGAAGCTGCAGATTTTTGACGATTTTTTTTTTTTTGGAAGGAGGCTAAACCCCTCTCCTTCCCCGAGGGGAGGTGGCTACTGAGGAGCTGTTAAGGCAGAAGGATGCTCATATGGCAACATATTTTGTAAGTAGAAGCCCCCCCCGACCCTTCCCGAAGTACAAAGCCCCCCCGTGTATGTAGTCGGGTGGCCGGGTTTCTCGAGGCGGTGTGGGGAAGGTGTGGGTCTGGGGTGGCGGAGGTTTGAGCCACACAGGCGTGGTGAGGCTGTCGCAGGGACTGTCGCACACTGTCGCAGCTGTCCTGCCTTCCCCCCCAGCCCCTGCCATGCGGCGCAGAGCCGCGAAATCCCCCCGCCCCGGGAAGCGATGGGACAATTTGGAGGGCAAAGCGCACCTTGGAGCCGGAGCAGGGGCGGGAGGGCAACGCGGTGGGGGTGTCGGAGAAGCTTTGTGACACCTCTGAAAGAAAGGCAGGGAAAAGCGGGGCAGAGGCGGGTGGAAGGGCAGTGACAACCTTAGGTTGTGGCTGGAGGTGACCCATCCCGGAGGCAACGGTGCTGTGTGATGTCGAGAAAGATGAGACCTACCGAGCTTTAAAACGGGGCTTTCGTTTTGCGCAGAGCTATTCCTAGACGCGGGCTTATAAAATCCCACGGGATCTCCCGGGATCGCTCCCCTTTTCTGCGAGACGTGTAAGGAAGCAGACGCAGGATGAAGGGGCCTTCGCGTGTCACTGGCTGCCATGTGCATTTCCTTGCGCGAGAAAATAGCTGAGCCCAGCAGGTTAGCGAGGGCATCGTGCCTTAGCAGGGCGCGGGAGGGGGTGCGGGGCCGGGGCCGGTCCCGGCTGACCCCGCGCTCCCCCGGGGAGAGAAGGGAGGTCGGTCCGCCGCTCCCGCCGCTTCTGCTCCCCCTCCGAGTCTGCGGGCTCCAAAATACCCCGCCTGACCCCCAGGTCTCAGGTATGCTGTCCCTCCCGCATAGCCTAGGACAAGCGCACCTCAGGCAAGCCTCCGTCAGACGCTTGCTTGGAAGCGGCTGCGAAGGAGCGGGGGGATTTTCACGGGGAGATGTCCCTACAGCCAGCGTGCGGCTGCAGGCAGGGACCGCCGCCTCCCCACAGCCCCCGAGCCCTTCGGCGACCCCCGGCCCTGGCCCTTCTGCAGGGGCAGGCCTGGTGTTCCACTTGTTCTCCCCTTTTCGGGGGAAAAAGGCTTTGTGAAAATGATCCTGGGGCATGCTGCCGATCCTTCGTTGGTAGATGTCGCGTCTCTTATTGCTGCCCGCTGCCTTATTTTAGCTCGCTAAAAACCACACTCTTGTACGTTTGTGTTCACATAATCTGCCTGTGTTCATGTACGAAAGTACATGCGAATCCATGACGGAATATTTTTCCGTTAATTGAATTAATATAATATTCAAACGTGCACGGAAATACTCGCAACAACTCCGAAACTCCCACAGAAGATTTTTTTTTTTATTTTGTCCCGTCCTCAAACAAGGTGGAGGGTGGAGGGGGGCAGTGCCATGCGTGAGGGTGTGATTTCAATTTTAAGAAATTGATTTGACGTCAGGGACAAGACTGAGGATGGAAATGTAATAGGACGAAGTTTTGTTTAACAAAGTTTCATCGGATACACACAAGTCATGCCTGAACATTTCCTGCATACTTACGACGCAATGGCGGGCAAAATATTGTCAGGTCTTGGAGTCACTTTGGCGGTGAGGGACCCCAAAATCTGAAGGAAAACGGAACATAGCAAGAAATCAAGGCACAAGGCTTTTGAGTGTCATGCTTTTGGGGTAAGGACGCAACCTTCTGCAAATCTCCTTCCTGGCGTGCAGGAGCAGGGAAGCTCCGTTTCAGCGGTTAGAAAATGCCCACTCAGTGTCGGGTTGGCTTGGCGGGAGCGCAAACACCTCGCCTGTGCTCGGGCAGCGGCTCCCCGCGGCTCGGCGCCGGGCCGTTCCCAGCGCCCGGCCCGGCCGAGGCTCTCAGCCACCCCCCGGTCCGGTGGGAGAAGGAGATGGCAAGGTCTGTAAAACCTCAGGCGACCCATGGCGAGTGCCTCCGGGCATTTGGCCCCTTCCCAGGAGAGAGGAGGGGACAGACAGACCCGGCCGCCTAGTCTAGGTTGACCCCCCCGTCTCAGGTCCCCAGCAGATCCTCTCCAGTGAAAGCAAGAGCGGGCGCCTGCGCTTCACTGGAATACGTTGAAGACAGATGAACAGGTGAAATAAATGTACAGCAGTGCGCAAACGGGCGAAGAGCTGGGGTTAACGACGCCCTCGCGGACTGACCTCCCCGCCGAACCCCGCCGCCGAGCCCCGGGGGCTGCCCCAGCCCAGCCCCCCCGGGCGGGGGGCATCCCGCCCGGCCCACGGCGGCGGTGCCACCGTCCTGCTGCTTCCACCCTCGCTTGAATATTCAGATCGAGGTTGGGAGGGTTGGGGGTGGGGGGTGTCTTAATGATGTGTTAGTTGCTCGGACAGATTTAATAACTTTGCCGCCACTTGTTCTTAGCAACCCCTCTGGAAACCAGACAGTGTCTCATTAGGGCTTTCCTGGTGCAAACGTTTGACTTGAATGAGCGGTGCTGAGTTAATTTCTCTTTGCACTAGGATTTGTTTAATGACATATAGGGAAATAGACAATTCTCATGGACCAGGCCATAAAGCTACAGAGGGCCAGATTTTAAAAGCATATTTTGTTCTAATAAAGCAATCAGGTTTTCATTTGTCACATGTTCCATGAATTCAGAGTAAATGAAAAAAAAAAAAACAAGACCCAACCTCTATTGTTCTGCATTAAATTATAAGAACCAATTGGGAATTCCTAGGCAATTTTCTCCATTTCTGCCTTCGCTTCTGCAACACCTAGTACCAGTGCCACCTACAGGAATAATTGCGTCTTCGACCCGCTTTCAAGTAACTAGAAATGTTTGAGAGAGTCCTGGTAGCTCTGTCGTCTTCCTGGACACACAGCAGAAAGTCTGACTTCGAAACTCATTGTTTTTCTTCGTAGCTTTCGTTCGAGATCACACACACACGCAGCCACACAGCGTGCACGTGTGGGGGAACGCAGGCAGCTCCCCTGTGCCGCGGCAGGTGGGAGGGACGGAGCGGGCAAGGGGAGTCTCTGCGAGCAAAGTTGCGGGGCAGCCCCGTTTGCTTACGCGGAGCAGCGTTTCGGGGGCCGAGTAAGAGTGGGGGTGGCAGGCCGCCAGCCCCCGCTTGCGCCGGCGGAGCCCAGCACACCTAAGGGCACGGGGAATTTAGGAGCTCGCCTGCACCCCGACTCAAATCAATGCCTGTTTATCTCCTGGCTGTGTTTTTACGAGAGGCAGCTACAAGCCAAGTGCGGCTCTGCCTTGCTCTCCTGCACACCTCGGGGCTTTACCTTCGCCTGACGATTTATAACGAATGTCTCGGGGATTCCGGGGTAAAATAATTATCCCCTCCCTCTCCTCTTTGGTGGGGGAGGCCTCGGCTGCCAGCGGGGTTACTCCTTCGCTGCGGCCGTGCAGTCCCGCGGAGTGAGCCCGAAGGGGTTCGCCGGTGCTGGGGAGGGGGCCCCCGGGGGCGGCGGGCGGCGGCCCGGGCTGCGCTCCCGCAGGTGGCTCCGCCGGGGAGGGGGGTGGTTCCTCACTTGACTTTGTGTCCGCTAATCCTTTCCCACGGTTAAAACGACCCCCTAAATATTTGTCTTCGGGACTTAAGGACGGTGGCGATCTTTCCTGATCGGGTTTGAAAGTGCGCCCTTTTTCTCTCGATCCTCCTCTTTAAGGGTTTTCAGTTCCTGTAGCTTTACGTGTGCATAAGCCTCTTATCCAAAAATGTGTATACGGATACCTTCATCCTGTACATTACACCCGTCGATGCCCTGTTGCTCTGGGAAGGAGATACCTCCGAGGTGACCTGAGGTTTGTCTGCAGGTGGGGACACCGGTGTCCGCGGCTCACGGACCGCGCCAGTCAAGCCAGCTGGGAACAGGGGGGAAAGTCTGACATGCATGGCCCGGGCGCGCCAGGACGGAGCCTGGGCTGGACGCATTTCCAAAGGAAAAGGGCTGTCAGCGTTTTCCTCCAAAACCTCGTCTCCCCTTGCATTATATAGTCACAAAACATGGAGTTTTGGATTTTTTTCCCCCCGACAGAGTAGGAAATGCGACCATCTTTACGAAAGAAAGAAAGCTTTTTGGCCTACGCTGAAAGATTTGTAGCCATTTTAATATTTTACAACCTGGAGAAAACTCGACCGTTCCGGCTCTGAGGGTTTCCTTTCGTTGTGAGAATAAAACGGGGGAAAAAAAAGAGAGTCGGAGGGAGAGCCGCGCTGCCCGTTCTACCTGCCCCATTCCCTCCTCCCCTGCGCGGGTCCGCAGCATCTCCCCCGGGGGGACCCCAGCGTCGCGCCTCTCACCCCACTCCCCAAAGGGCCCGTGACGTTATTGATGCACGTGGAAACAAATGATTTGAGACGTGAAATAGCAAAGACGCAATCGGGCGTGGGCTTCACTATCGGTTGCTGGTTTTTTATGAAGTAAATTTCTGCCTCCACGGCATAACGTTTCTGCGGTGAAACTCAGTGTTTTTTACACCGCGGATGCGGGGTCGAGCCCTGCCCCGCTTATGCCACGCGTGGAAACGAAAGTGTCACTTCACCCACGCTTCCTACCAGCCGAGTGCCAGATTGCGGTTATCCCCAGCAGCCTGCGCTGCCGCTTCTCCGGCAAAAGCCCCGCGCCGGGCCGGCCCGGGGGGCGGGAGGGCTCCGGCCGCCCGCGGTGGCTGTAGCCCGGCGGGACCGGGGCAGGGCAGCCCGCTCCCGCCGAGGATCCGCTGGCCCCGCGCTTGCAGGTCGGGGGCCAGTTTTCCCGCCGGGCCGTCTCGATTTCTTTTGCAAAGTATTTCTCTCCTGCAACTGCGGTATAATAACCCAGATGATAAAACCCGCCCAGCGTATTTGAGACGCCGCAACGTTTAATGCAGGATAGTGTTGTAATTTTTTTTTTTTTCCTTTGGACAAGAACGGCTATTTCGAGGGAAGAAGAGCTCTGCCCCTCGCCACTGCCCACCTGACGTGACTCCGCTCCCGGGGAGAGGCAGACGCCGCTCGGCGCGGAGGGTTTTTTTCCCTCGGGCTTCTGGCGGCGTCAGAAAACGGCGTTTAAGAGTGGCTTCTCCGTGGGTTTTGTGCCAAACGCAGCAATAACTGCAGGGACGCAGAGTAACGCAGGGACGATGCGGAGCAAGCCGCGGCGCTGAGGGGCATTTTGGCTTCCCCCGTCGTGCTGTGATTTTGCCTTCCCCACCCCCCACCCCCTTTCCAGGGGCTGCGAGCGCTGATGTCCGAGCCCCAGAGCCTGTAGCTGTCCGCCAAGGGACCCCCCCCTGCCGGGACCCCCATCCAGCTCCGAGGACGTGTGCAGCCCCGGGAGGGTACGGGAGAGGGGCGGCCTGCAGCCAGCAGCCCAGCATGTCGGGGCGACCCCTTGCCCCCTCCTCCATCTGCCCACCTCCAGCCCCATATCCCGGGCCGCCCCCCGGGGAGAGGGCGCAGCAGGGCCAGCGCCTGGGCCGCAGAGGAGCCCCTCTCCTGGCAGGGGAGCCCCGGAGCATTCCCGACGGGGACAGCTTCCAAGCTGGAGAGACGGATCCGGCCTTTACAGTCCATGTACTGCCCTGGGATTACTTCCAGCGGCGGAGCTGGAGGGATGAAGGTGAGGGAATTTTGCTGTGTGCAGCCCTGTGCTGAGCACCGAGGCATCGTCTCAGCGGCTATGGGCGGCTCCACGCCGACAGGCAGCGGGGGCTGCTCGCTGCCTGGCCCCGGCTCAGACTCCCTCGGGACATCCCAGTGCCACCGACTTGGCCCCGGCGGCAGGGCTCCGCGTCCCAGCGAGCTGCTGCTTACCGCCTGCCCCTGCCGCTCGCCGGGACAGACGCATGCTGCATCCACCCGGCCTTACCGGTGTTTCCCTTGACAGTTTTCCTCCTCCCCAGGGATGAGATCTGAGATATCCATGTTTGGGACATTTTTCCTCGGAGCGTTTTAGGTCATCTCAGACCACCCAATAGGCAGAAGGTGCTCAGCCATGGGGCAGGGAAACAGAAGGGCGGTGGGAGAAGTGGGCTTTTCCTGCTGCTTGTGGGAGACTAGGACCTATATGATGGGAAGAAAGGTGATGCCAAGGCCTCCAGAGAAAGTTTGCTGGCACGACCTCCATGTATAGCTGCTGCGAAGGTCTCCATGCAGCCCTGCATCTCCAGCCCCCATGCATCTCCAGATGCTGCAGGGCGACTCACCTGTACCCCTGTACCAGGGCTTCTCTGAATGACAAAGGTCCATGCTTATCCCAAATCAGGGAAACCACGGGTGCCTTCAGCGGGAAACCGAGTCAGAAGCTCCCTGCAGTGCAGTGCGAGGTTTACTGCACCTCTGCGACTTCCAGGATCGAGACCCAGCCGAGTGACCCTTTGGCTGCCAAGACCTGCTGCCGGTCGCTGGGCAGAGGCAGGGTGAAGTGGCCGAAGTGGGGCTTGGGCACAAGTTCACAGATTGGTGCCCATATCTACGAACTCGGCAACTGCTCAGCAATTTAGGAAACTCAGTCCAGCTGCTTCCGTTCATTGTCAAACCTGCAGATACTCGTCCGATGTCTCTCTTGTATCATCCAGAGTACTGTGAACAGCCTCTTAGTCTCTGGATATCAGGGTATAAACCACATAGTATCTCTCTCCACTTATGTACAAACACCCTCCACTTATAATGGGAGTAATGGATGAAATGTCACTTAGGGAAAAGAAGCAAACAACATCCCGTTGTTCTTCACATTTGAAGCGTTTGTTTATTCTTTGTATGCACACAATTTAGGATGAAGGCTGGGGCTTCCATGGGATTTGAATAAGGTGCCCTTTTTACCTTGTGGTTTTTAACCTATATCTTCCACTAGTAAATTGTGACTATCAAGAGAAAAAAATAATTCTTCTATTATAAATCCCACTCCTGTTAAATGTAGCTGCAAGACCAAATAATTGCGAGGTTCTGAGTGGAAAATTCATTTAAAAGAATCAAATAGTCATAGATGAATTATTAATGTATTGTTATTGTAAATTAACAATCCTTTTATATCTGGACAGCTGCAGCACCATAGAAGATAGAAAGCACTATCAGGACCAGCTTCCTATATTAATAACCGTACAACTTTCTTTAAAAAATTGTGGATGCTTTCTTCAGGAACAAAAAATGGTTTAAAACTTCCGAACCTATCACCTTCCGTATTTCTGTGCTTATACACATAAAATACAGTTTCTCACTTACAAACAAATCTGAGCACACCGTTCCGAGAGACAATGCAAAAGAGGTAGGGTTACGCTGGGAATGTGGTGCGGATTTAGACAATAAAGATGAACCTTAGTTTGACTTCCAGAAATGTTTTTATTAAAGGCCAGATAAAATTTTTGTGCTCCTATTTCCCGGTTAATATTTTCTTTGTACAGGGGAGTATTAAAATTGGTCTCCTTTAGATACGTGTGTATGGCTATATGCATACGAGTGCTCGCTCGTTGGACTAAGGGAAAGGTAGCAGGCTGTTAGGACGCCCAAATTCAGTGGCAGTGGGGAAAGGACTTTACAGGCTCGGACCTGTGTATTAGTGAATCGGCGTGGAAAGGCCGACGGCTTGCCCCAAGCGCCCGCCCGTGCGCGGGACCCCGACCCCCGCCGTGATAGCGAAGGACCCGACGGGCTCTCCAGCCCAAGACACTCACTTTCCGAGCCCCCCGGGCGACGCCCGCCCGATACCAGCTCAAGGTGACCGCATGAAAACTGCAGAAAGCAACCGGGTGAGCAGGTCCCCGTCCGCCGCACACGCCCGCAGCCCTTCGCAGCCCCTCCTGCCCCGCTTGCGACAGCGGCTCTTCCCCGTCTCCCAGCCCCGGGGGGGCTGCCCGGCCCCCGCAGCAGCCCCCCGGTCCCCGCGGGGCCGTAGCCTGTGCTTTCGGTGGCGCCCTTGTGGCCCTCACCCGGAGGCAGGGGACACCGTGAGGCAACATCGGCGGCGAACCGGGTAAAATTCTCCATCGACCGGGTTTTTATCACTTTCGAGGCGCCAGCTTTTTGACAGGGAAGCTGTACGCGGGGTAGTCTCAGGTTGCCCACCCCATCCCTCCCCTTCAGCTGGGGCACCCCTCGGAAAGAGAGGCGCAGGGGGGATGCGGCATCAGGACCGCCCTGCCCTGGGGCAGCGCACGCGTGGGCGCAGAGAGCGCGGACGCCCGCGGATACTGCGCGCAGTGCCTCGCCCCCGGGGCCGAGAAATACCCCCTCTTTCTCTCCCGGCGGGAAGGACAGCGATAAGCGCCCGTCCTTTCCCGTCACACGATCCGTGTATAGCTATATACGTGTGTGTGTATATACATACACACATATATTTATACATGTGTATATACACACACACACTTGTTTTCAACATAGTCGTGTCTAAGACGATCCGGGACGTTTTCTGGGAGCGGGAGGCGGTTCTTCCCCAGGAGCTTTGCCGGAATAACCAGAGCAACGTTTGCCTCCGGCTCCTGCGCCGGTGTTCCCCGACTGCGTGCTTAAACCCAACGCGTTTGTTCCTGCTCGTTTATTTTTTTCTTGGTGTGCTTTGGGACTCTCTAAATAATCTGCCGGTCATATATCTAAATCCCTTCTGGCGTCAGAAGCAAACGCAGCAAATGCAGGCACTTCTGCGCCTCTTTTTTTTCCATCTCTCCTTGAATCTTTGAGACGGATGGCAAAGGGGTAGGGGAAGACAGCACAACGATGTGGACAGAGCGAGAGAGAGAAACATATTTTCTCGAGTCCGGAGAGCGACAATTCTCCCGGCAGGAGCCCGAAATCCACGTAGGATGGGGCGGTGGGTGCCGGGCCCGGCTGCGGGGAGCCCTCCCTCCACGCCGGGTGGAGGAGCAGCTCCGCTCAGCCGCTTTGGCAAGGTGGTGCTTGCCCGGAGAGGCTAATGTGCTATTTCTACAGTATTTCTACACATCGCACGGTAGGAAAAAGGGGTCCGCTTTGCATGAGCACCGCGAAATTACCCGGTGGGAGAAACAGCTCTGCCCACCACCCGCGGTCTTCGGGGCTGTCTGAATTTGCCTGGAGGGGAGGCAGGAGCTGTGTGGGGGTGCACCGCGTCTCTGTTTCTTAGGGAAACCTAGCTTTATTCTCTTGCCGGGTTGATGTTAAGAGCGGTTTGGAGCAATACTCGCCTCGTCCTGCTTACCAGAGCCGCCCCCCTCCGAAATGCCCGTGGGGGGGTCTGACACTGGGGAGCCCGGAGGGGGCTCAGGGTCGGATCTTGGTGCCGGGGGGAATCCCCGCCATCCCGGAGGGGAGACGTGCCCGCCAGCTGAGGTGGTTTTTTTTTTCTCAGGTCTTGGGGAAGCACCTCCGGGGGAGAAGGCAACAGACGGGTAATGAAAGGTTCCTCTCCCGGCGTTGAATTACAGTCGGTGTGCCTGCCCCACCAAAACGATCATGCTGCAGCCTTTGCCCCACCGGCCAGGCCCAGAGCTGGGACGGAGGGTGGCCCCATCGTCCAGCAGTGACAGCAGTGTGGCCTGATCTCCACTGCTCCTGCAGCCACAGCCGTCGGGCTTCACCCTCTGTCTGCTAGCCATCCTCTTGAAGCGTGGCTTCTCATTTAAAATAGAGAAGCAGCTCGGCAGCCTCCCTCAAGGCGATGTGATGTGTAGTTAGAGTAAACCTTGTTTGCTGAGTGGTTGGGTGGAGGAAAGTCTCTGTGCTGGGAATTTTTCACTTTCGTTTCAGTCACAGAAACTGTTTGTTTCCAATGTGGAAAGTGCTCTGGGCCTTTGTGTGATTAAATTCGTCTGCAGTGTTTGGGATGGGACATCGCAGTGACAGAGACTGAGACTGGGACTTTCTGCTGGGTCATGACAAGGCTGCAGGCATTGTAATTCACAGAGTATTCATATACCAAAGGGTTATCTCTCCCTTTTGCTCCTTCCCCATCTCCCCTCTGAGCGTGAAGGTAATCCTGGGCTAAGTGCAATGTTTATATCTAACACTTCCCTGCACGTTTGAGTCAGTCACTCAATTTTGAGAACAACTAGTAAGCCATGAAAGACAGATTCAAGCATTATCATTCATCCAGTTTATGGTGGCATCTACATGAAAGATAGTGAAACCCATGTTGATAGTGGTGATGATGATTGCCTTATTTGCTGTAAAGCAAGACCACAGGAAACAAGATCAATACACTTTAAAATAACAGGGTACCTCTCACTGACAGCTGGTTTCTCTTTTTTCATTCTTCCCTCTGCCAGTCCCAGGATTACAGTTTTAACTTTATGCTTTCCCTCTTTCTGTGGTAACGCTATTACCGCTGAATGAGATTACTCACAACTGAAGGGCTTGTCTGCTAATAGTCTCTGTCCCTGAAGTCTTTTTTTACCTTACCAGCCCTTCAATACTACAGAAGTCCTGTAGTCCTTCCTGAGATCCAGTCAGCCATTTGACACCTCTTGAAGCATTTAAGAAAGCTTCTCTGATTTCTTCTCCTCTTTCTTCAGGTCATTATGTTTGTCTGCCTGTGAGGACACAAACCTGAAAACCTTTCTACTAATTATGGAGAAACAGTCCCTTCCAGCTGATACATGGCAAGAACAAGTCCTCTCAGACAAACTAGTACTCTAAAGCCACCCAGGTGGTCTGCTGGACCCAGCCGTGGGCAGAGCCCTGGGCTGCCAGTGGGTGTGGAAGCTGCCTGGTGCTGCCATGCCTGGAATTTCACACGCGGTGCCCGATGCTTGCACAGTCAAGCCCACGTTTCCAGGTATTTTCTTTCTGGGCTTAATTCCACCATCATGCACCAGAGCAAGTAATACCTTATTCAGCAGTGAGTTTCACTCAGTCTTAGTCATGAAGATGGAATCGGTCCTACAACAACAGCAATAACAGCTCTTTACCTGAGTCCTTTCCAACACTCCCTACATGGCCTCCCCATCACAAAAGCAAACAGAAGCTCCCAGAAAGCGGCAGCAAGTTCAGAGACATCTGGCTTCTCACCAGTTTGGTGGTGCTTGCTCCAAGAGCTTGAGCTATAGCTTGAACTATAGCATTTCATTTCTAATATCGAACTCCTGGGAAGACACTAACTCTTTTATGCAATGGAGAGCTAAACACTTTTAAAATAAAGTTATCCAGTGGTTAACAGTACTGACTTTTGTGTATGCTACTTCTAACATTAGTCTACCTAGCCTCAGCTTTCAGAAACCAAAAATTAAAATTACTTCATCTTCTAGACAAAAAGCCTCTGTATTTGATAACAGGAGTGGATTACAGCTCTTGGCTCAACCTCCCACCTCTCTCCCTCCTACCCTTCCTTCCGTTCCTGCACCGAAGTCTGTGAGAGCTATATGCGGACACTGCAGAAGAGAACTTGTGCCTGTCAGCAGCTATAGTGACTTGGGTACCTCAGCCTCATGCAAGGTGAGCCAACTCAGGCCACGTGTAACAGCTGAATAACTGGGCATAACACCTCAGTAGCAGCTTGCTCTGTGCACAATTATTCATCCCAACTATTTTTTAAATAATTTTCTGACTTTTTTGTTGGTTTCCATTTTGGTCACATCCAGCTCCATATTACAAGGTGCTGAGTAACAGCTCATGAACCCTATTAAGTAATGGCTCCAGGGTTTGTTTACCAACATCCACTAGAGACTCCAGCTTTTCTGTAGAAACAGAAACTGAGCCCAGGCTTATCCAGGTATCAAGCTGTCACATTCCTTGGGACCTGCAGAGCAAACTGGCCTTTGTGAAGAATGTTTACCATGACTGTAAGGCAGCTGTGTTTAAAGAGTAATTTCAGGAAAGTCTAGAAATAACCAGCTGGCTTTCCATAACAGATTCGTACCTAATTGTAAGGGAAGAACAACCGTTCATCAATTGGAGCTTTGCATCCATCACAGGTAATACAATGAAACAGCAGTGACAAGACTCAGAGTCAGAGTCAAACAAGGATGTGGGGAAGTCTTCAGGGTCTAAACATCAGCTGGCACTCATCTCTAACTCAGATTTTACTTAATCAATTATTTCACAACCTGTTCCTGAAACATTAGTAGAGGAGCCAGTTGGTGTAATCCTGATCTCTGTGCTGGTGGTAATTATTCCCACTCAGTGGGACCATCATTAGCTTTAGACTCTTGTTGTGTGAGGCTTGTGCCTACAGCCCATTTTTTTGCAGCAATTAGCAGCATACAACATAGTAGTTGTGGAAAGATATGCTATCAGATTTAGGATACAGGACAGAGCTGGTCACAGAGGCGTATCCCTGTTTCAGAACAAGAATAAGTTTTTACTATAAGCAATATGCCGTGTGTAAAGAGTTCTGTCCATTTTTTCTAAACTGCAGCATCTCTCCATCCTGAACATCTCCTTTTCCATGCTGTCTTCTGGCACCAGAGACTGCCAAGCATAGCACGTGGAAGAGGACTGAGCAAACCATGAGGGAGCTTATTAAGGGTGTGCAATTTAGTTTGTACCTCTATGGAGCACTGACTCTGGAGTATAGTGCCTTTAACTCACTCACTTAGGTACTATTTAGCCCAGGCAGGACAGGTCCTTTAATTAGAGAAATAGATTAGTTATATTTTTGTTTTGTTTGGGGGATTTTTTTGCTACAAATAGATTCTACTTGTCAATGCCTCCTGCAGACTTTGGGGGCAATATTTTAAAGCTTATTTTAATCACTTCCTTTCAAAGGTGAAACTCTTCTCATCTCCTGTAATGAACCCAAACTTCCAAAGTTTTCCAGATCAGAAAGTTGCAGAAACTTCTAATATATGAATTCTTCATAATTCTATCAAATCCTTTGCTTGTTCACTTCCATTTTTAACCTCACTGACAGCAAAGATTCTTGTCTCCCTGTGACCTTATTTTCTACTTTTGCTGCTGATGTTTATCTATGACTAAAACATTACAGCAAAACTGGTTAAACTAGCTGCAAAAATGATATTTACTAACTGAATGAAATATCCAGCTATGGTGATAAACAGATGAAGTAACTCAAATAAAAGTTTTATTTTCTCCGTATGACTGCAAGGTGCAATATTTTAGAAGCCACAGGGCCAAGTTCTGCCTTATAATTCACCTGCTTTGCTTTCCAGAGAGGGTAGGAGCTACCAGAAGGTATGAAAGAGGCTTTATACTCTATAGCAGATGACAATTGTCTTGTTAGCTCAAACTCTAGCAGCTTATGTTTTCACTCTGGAGTTTGAGACAGTTCTTTGATTTATGATGGCCCAAATGGTAATTGGCAAACACTCACATGCAAAGGAGCCACAGAAGCCAGCAGCAGCCAAACACACACAACTGAAGGCAGAAGTTTGTTTATGAAGTAAAACTACAAATAATCTTTTTTCTTTCTTTTTTTTTTTTTCCCCCCATAAGTAATTACAGTTCAAGAGGTGGTGGAAATACTGGTAGGGAGGAAAATTAGTTCTCAAGTGTTTGTGCAGGGTTTCACTAGGAGGAGTCATACCATATGTAATGAATGTGCAGAGCTGTTTGCAATTAGGGTACATCAGATCTGGTCCCAGAGCAGCATTTTTGCTATTGCCATTTATCTTTTTAACAAAAACTTTTCAAATAGATCAGAAGGTAAAATTGACTGTTACTGTGAACCTTTGATTTCTCAGTATATTATTTTTATAGACTTCATTCTGCCACCAAGAGGATAGTAACTATAACTACCACATCACGTACACACTTTATGTAGGACTATAGTATTTTGTAAACAGTTTCTATACCTTCCTGTAAGTTTTGTACAACAATGAGCACAACTGACATGATCCTGACCGGTGCTTCACCTGCAGTAGAAACAATAAGTAATAACAACCCTATGGGATGTCAGGAGTGGGAGTGTGGCTCATTACTTCAGTCCTGCAGTTGTTCATCCCTAGGAAAAGCACAACTGTATCTTTAAGGTACTGAAAATGTCACAGAGCCACCCTACTCCAGGTTGGAAAATATAGGAAAAGAAAGGTGAGTAATGAGGCAGACTGCCTGTGGGAGGGAGCTCTCTGGGTTCGCTGTCACTGCCATGTTTCTTCAGGAAGCCCAAAGTCCCTGTGGGTTTGTCCTTGGAGAAGACAGCTACGGCTCAGCCTCCTCTTGGACTGCTGTGTGCCGCTGTGGTGAGTAATGCTGTATGCCTGCTTCTGGGTAAAGGTCCATAACTCCCTCCCTCCTCCGTTTAGAAATGTTTTATCAGGAAAGAGTAATCACTTTTCCCAGCCTGTAGGATCATGGCACATGGGGGGGCAATACCATATGGTGAAAGTACAGCTGCTGGTATCTCTAACCTTGCAAGCCCCATGCCAACATCTTCCAATGGCTGAGTTATACTCTTCAGAGAGTGGAGGCAAAAGTCCTGTGTTAGAGTAATTCACAGTGATGGTAAAGGATCATTTACTTGTATGAGCTAGGAGCTGAACCTGTGTGGGAAACTGACCCTACAGAGGACCACCAGATATCAGCCTCAGGAGCCCCTGCTGGGTGGCCTTCACCCACCATAAGGGAATTGGAAAGTCCAGTGGATTCTCCACCAGCATCGTTCTGCATTTCTGTGTCATAGGAACCACAGCTGAAGGGTTCAAAATCACTGTTTACTTTTCAATTCTGTACTGTATTAGGGGTCCAAGATAAGCTAATAAAGATGTAAGAGAACAAAAAATTAATATCCTATTTGAATATTTCCAATATCCATAAGGCATAAAGTTTCTTGCACGAGTAGAAAAAGTCACATATTTGGCTCTTTGAGTCTGTTTTTAAGGAAAAAGTTGTAACTTTCTTCAAAGTAGCTTTTAAACATTTTTCTTTCAGTGTGCTCCTTGTAAATGCATACTGGAGTCTTAGATGTCACCCTGCATAAACCTGCTGTATTAATTCTGTTTGCAGACTGACTCCATTTAGATCTCTGTGAAACAAAGGTGACCCGACTTACCAGCGTCAAAGGAGCCTTTGCAAGAACATTAGCAAAGTGCTGGAATATGGAAGGGACTGGAAATGTTCCTGGGAAGGTTTTAGCCCAGTGTCCTGGTTTCAGCTGAGTTAGAGTTACTTTTCTTCCTAGTAGCTGGCATAGTGCTGTGTTTTGGATTTAGCATGAGAAGAATGCTGATAATACACTGATGTTTTAGTTGTTGCTAAGTAATGCTTAGACTAGTCAAGGACTTTCTTTTTCAGCTTCCCATGCTCTGCCAGGTGCACAAGAAGTTGGGAGGGGGCACAGCCCAAGATAGTTGATCCAAATCGACCAAAGGGCTATTCCATACCATATGACGTCATGCTCAGTATATAAACCGAGGGGAGTTAGCCGGGGGGCAGCGATCGCTGCTCGGGGACTGGCTGGGTGTCGGTCGGCGGGTGGTGAGCGGTTGCATCACTTGTTTTCTTTTCCCTGGGTTTTGTTTGTCTCTCTCGTTCTCCTTTTCATTACAATTATTATTACTATTATTATCATTATTATTATTACTATTATTATTATTTTATTTCAATTATTAAACTGTTCTTATCTCAACCCGTGGGTTTTCTTACTCTTGCCCTTCCGATTCTCTCCCCCATCCCACCGGGGAGGGGGAGGGTGAGCGAGCGGCTGCGTGGTGCTTAGTTGCCGAGTGGGGCTAAACCACGACACCCAGTGATGGAGAATACATTTGTGTTATTATTTTAGCACAAGTGTCTTCTATAATGCTAAGTTTTGCTATCAAATACAACATAAATAGCACATCTGGTTGGAGGAAATAAATGCAATAATGCTTCAAAGGCTATCTGTCAGGCTTAAAAAGCAAAGAGATGAGGATTTATTGGTGTTTTTATTATTAACAGAAAAGCCTTGGGATCTCAAAATAGACCAGGATTATAGGTAAAAGTGGGTTCTCTTTTCTTCTTTGTTCACCTTAACAGGCAATTAACATCAAGCTAAAATAGGATAATCTGAATGCTAATATGTTGACTGTGTACATTTAGATAATGTTCTCTTAATCAATATATAGATGAAAAAGACAAAGACTCTTGAAAAAAATATGCATCACAGGCATATTCCAAATCTTAAACATTTCAGACAGTGTACCATTCTAGAGGTACTATTTGCTTAAGAAACCCCAGTCTTACCCTTTTCCAGTCTTGCAAGACCTTTGGGAAGCAACAGTGGGCTACTTCTGTGCAAAGGCTTAGAATGAATGACTATTTGCAATAGAATGAATGATGAAGGAAATAGGAACTTCTAAAATAGATGTCTTATAAAATTATAATTTGAGGGAATTGGGGTAAAAATAGCATTTCCAAATTAGCAAACTGAAGGCAGCTTGAAGACATACACATAAGATTTCCTGCCTGAGTTGCTGGTGACTTCAGCGTCCTTTCCAGAAGAACATTGTTCCATGCAGGGCTGGTTAAAATGTCACAAGAGTCACTGTGAGGTGTTGGAGGGAGCTGTACAAATCCTGGCTCCCTCTTTCTCCTAAAAAGTGTCTGCAAGAGCTTCTCTTCTGCTCAGCCAGGGCTGGGTCGAATCTTCCGTGGAATTTAAATTAAATTCTTATGGTAACCTCTTTATTGAATTTATAACAAAATCTGACCCATGCTGTGTTAAAGTGAGGACATCCTTTGTTTTGCTGGGTTATTGCTTAATTACTAAATAAAGAAATATTAAGTATAAATTTCATGACTCATACAATATTTCAAAATGACATGTCCTGTAAAGTCCCATTTACATCTACCACATTGGTGTTTAACTCAATTTCCATTATTCCTGAGGCTATTAATGTCAGTAATTACAGGAGGTAACATGTCTAATATTGACTGTATTGTGGAATAAAGCAATGTTGAGCTGTTAGAGTGTGTTTTATATTAAGTACAAAAAGCTTCTGATACAGTTAATGTAACTATAAATCTTAACTCAAATGTTTATGTCTCTTTTATGACCTGAATAAGCTCTGAGGTAGAAGCAGGGCAGCTGAATAGCCGCTCACTGCCAAACCACATATTCAGCTGAATACGCACTTACAATATTCTTTTCATATTGAATAATAACAGAAAGACAGAAAAGGGGCTGACTATTTTCTCTAAACAAAGTATTTTGTTTCCAGAACACTGAGTTTAATGGTAAAAAAAAAAACCCTGAATAAACACGAACTTTAGAATCATAAATATATAAATAAAACATAAACCAACCCAAATACTGTGGGTTTTTTTTCCAGTGGAAATCTAGTCTGTGCTTATGATAAGAGGTGCTCTACAGGTTTTCATGTGTTAAATATTGAACACCCAGGCACCCCGTGGCTTGGGGAATGCACATCGCGCTGCCCCTTCGGGGAGGCTGCCGGGCTGGCTTGGGTGAGGAGGCGGCCAGAAGCCATGGTCACCTCTGGAAGGGCTGGCGTTCACTGTCTGTGAAAGCTGCTGGAGGAAGGCTGGGCTGTGAGGGTGAAGAACATTTTGGGAGGCTGTGCTAGACACAGCTGATAACGTGATTTGACCTGGCTTTGTGCTTGCTTGCACTCGCTGATGCAAACCCCCGAGCACAAAGCCTGAGCAGGAAAAGTGTGCGCCGAGGGCAAGGAAAGGACCAGGTAAGGCCCTGCCAGAGCTGAGACTTCCAACCTCACCCCCTGGGTGCTGCGGCATCCATGTGTCCCCAAGACATTGGTATACATTTGGTGAGGTTTCAGCCCAGGTGCCTGCAGCGCGAGGGTGGCTGCGGCATGGGAGCCTGCGGGATGAAACAGGGAGTGAACTAATTTGACCCACAAAAAATAAGATTTAGGTGCAAGTTGCACTGAAAGTCACAGAATTAAGCCCAGAGAGAGATCAACTACCAGAAAACACAAGCCCTACTTCAATCAGTTCCCACTGAAATAAACTCCTTTGAATGGGAAGTTTCCCTTTACAGACCTTTGGTACAATATGGCCCTTTAATATTAAGCATGTCAGCATTTAAATTGATGATCCTAATTTTTTTAGAACTATTTACAAGGGGAGTATTTCCCTCTGAATTTGTAATAAATCATGTAAGACATCTTTCATTCCATTCCCCTTTAAAAAGAAATATTTGGTAGTTTAAAATGTTTAATGTAGTGGAAAATCTAAAGGGAAAAATAAAGCATCAATAGGCTATTTCAGCAGCAGAAACCATTTGGGACCTGTTTAACCTCCTAAGCTCTTCTCCAAATTTATTTGGAAAGGGGCATATAAAGAGCTCATCACTTTCCATCTCCATCTTCATGTGTGGAGCATATGAAATAGTTTAGCTTTGTACTCACACTCCAAGCTGATACTGATGGTGGGCTGAAGTAACTTGAGATCACTATTTCTTCCTCCTTATGACAGTTCTGGAACATTTGGTTGACTAATTACCTTGTTACTGGTCAGCATTTTTTTTTCATATTTGACTTTTTTTATGAATGTACATGTCTTTAAGGGTAAGAGCCACACACATAGGATACCATTTTAAAACAGAGGATTATTACACCACCTTGTCCCTGGGCTTTCCCTGTGCTTGTGATAGGAAAACTACACAGGCAAGAGAAAATTTTACTCATGTCCGGTACTTCACCCTGTCCATTGCTCAGTACAGACCAAACTGAAGGACTGACATGAAGATGTGATCAAGGTCTTCCTCAATTGAGTGCAAATCTTCCCCTGACTTCAAGGGTTGATGGACTAAACTTGAAAACACAGAGATTGTGGGGCATCAGGCACTGTAGGATATCCCTGCCTCTTCTCCTCAGGTTAAATCACATTTGTAATTAATAAATCTGTAAGAAAAGGTTCTTCAAAACCCCTCCAAACATAACAGCCAAATTCTGCTTATGCTGAGGGACTTGACATAGCACTCCTTTTGCAGACAACACTCCTATTACTGTCAATAACAACCAACCAACAAAAACCTGCAGTTTTAAAACATAAATGAATTATAAGGATGCACGTGTGTCAATGGCTGGCTGTGTCTGCATCTGTATCAGTGCCTCTGTATATATATATTTATTTACTTACCTCTTGTGTTGAAGATACAAGCTTTTTACAATATCCAAATTTTAAAGCATTACTTTTAAAAGTTGAACGCCATAAACAGCAGCACGTGCTTTCCCCTCACCCCCTTCTTTCTATTTCATTTTTCAACAATGTCTGCCTTGGCAGACCCTTGCAGGAGTGTCTGGTCTGCGTTCTTCAGAGGTAGCTCAAAAAGAAATCCAGGCGGTGACCCCACCTCTCAGCCCTCTCCTGCAAACCCCTGATGAAAGACCGGTAAAAAGCTACGCAACACTGAAACACAGCATCGGCACTAACACTACATACGTAAGCATTTATCCAGCCAGAGAAAATTACGTTCCCTAAAAAACTGATTGCCAGCTTCTATTGGGTTGAGTCACATTAATCTGACAGACTGCTTCCAGAAAGAGCAGCATAGCTATAAAGGTAAAAAAAGTCTCATTTATTTATGGTAAAAATGTAAGTGGACCCTCCTGAAGGGATTTAATTAAAAAAAAAAGTAGCTGGAGTAAGGAAGGGAGACATGCTGGATGATGACAGGTGCTTTTATCCCAGTGGAAGGCTTTTTTACTTCAGCACTTCTTGGGAGGCTCTGTGGCTGCAGGAGGACAAAAGCAGAAGAGGGTGATGAGAGAGGAACACAGACCAGGTATCAAACTTGACTAGAGAGCAGCTGGGTGAGAAAACAGGGATAAGGCTTTGAAACTAAGCATGTGGGCAAAAACCTGGAGCTAAGAGGCTGCATTCAGGATGTGGAGAGCTGTGTCTGGGGACCCAGCGGGGTCAGGACTTGAAACCCAGATGGGAGAGGCCGGCACCTTCAGGTAAGAGGCTGGCAGAGAGAAAGGATGAGCAATTGGGACTGGCTGGGGAACGGGAAGAGCAACTGGCTGAGAGAGAAAGCAGCGGCTGGAAACAAGGAGCCAGAGATGAGGAAGGAACAGGACTGGGACAGAGATGGTTAGAAGGGAGTAAGACAGAGCTAGAGGAGGAAAACTTTCTTTAGCAACTACAGCCCCTTCACTGGTCGTTCCAGGGCAGGGAATGGACTATGAGAACCCTGGGTCATGGCTCTGGTCTCAGCCCCTAGCAAAAGTGTCCTCTGGTCCTCAGAGAAGTTGGCAACTTAGTATTGCTACAAATTGCCCTATTAACTCAGAGGACAGAGTCCATATGGAGAAGCTAAGAGCTAACCCCAATAGCGCGAGGCATAGAGGTGTTAATATGATGCCACATAATAGAATTTTTGTTTTTCCACTTTGCTTCATTAAGAACCTAGGAAATTACCTACAAACACTCTCTTAAAAGAACTCAGTGAGCTGCCAAAGCAAACACGCAGAAGTTGGAAAGCGCCAGAGCTGAAGTTATCTGTGCAGTTTTTTCCCCTTTGGCACATATGCATTGGGAATAGAGGAAGTCATACTCTTTTCCCACAGAAGATGTGTCAGCCTGTGCTCAGCCCTGATCCTGCTCAAGATGAGTCAGGACTGTGTAACTAGAGATGCTCAGCCCCCTATTCATTTGTTTCAGGTTGAAAGGTGTGTTTTGAATACAGTTGAGGAGTTGGGGAAAGCAATGATGACCGTCTTGCTTAAAGCTATTGACTGCCAATCTGAAGAACTGGGATACATCCCTCCCTGCTTGTGCCACATATGTTTTGTATGACATCAGTAAGTTCTTACACCAAATTTTTCACACATGGTCACTAATTGCGTGTTCCCAGTTATACGGATACCTGACTTGAGACTCCAGGGTCTGATTTGGAGAAGTGCTGAGCACTCACAGCTGCAGCAGGACTCAATGGGAGCTCTGCTCTGAATATCTGAAGAATTACATAATGGTAAGTACCCTGGCAAATTAGATCCTGGAGTCTTAAATTGGGCACCCGAAATCACTGCACCTCTCTGTTCTTCTGTTTTCCAGCTGTAACATGGGGATGATAATCATAGGGGCAATCTGAAAATAAATACAATTTGTGAACTGCTTAGAGACTACAGTCTTTAAGACCATGGGAAACTTCCCAAATTAAATTAAAAGCTCTTTCTTCAGATCAAGATTGACTGGTCTGTGGTAAATAGGGGTTTAGGCCACATGTTAAACACATGGAGAAAGAAAAATATTGAATGGCTTTTCAATAAATGAATGCCACCCATCCTGAGCAGTGAATGAGGCAGGGATCCTGTGGGAAAGGCATGAAGTGGTCATGTATTTAAGGATGGCATCACAAGCATGCATGTGGAGGGAGCATATTTAGACTGTATGCTCCTAAGGCTGGCTATTCAAACTGTTGCACAATTACTGTCACAACAAAAATTGCTAATATGATTTCTGTGTGTGGACGGTCAGGGATAATAGATGCTTTAGAACTGTCTTTTCTTTGGGGGGAGAGATTTTCTGATTGAACTCGAACTAAGCATTGCATGTGTGTGCCGTTAGCCAACCCTAATCCAGCTCAAGAAAAAAAGAATATGTGTATATACTGCTACAAAAACCTAATAGGAACTGGGTGACTGCCATATATTACCTGGCACACTGAAACTGTAAAGTCTGCTTTCACCATCAGAGTGTGACTTATCATCTGGAAGTGATTTAGTTGTGTGGTTACCTTTGGACTGCAGTTCCTTTTGGTTCTTTACTAGCAAGCAAATAACAATGGAGAATAAGACTTCAGTACTATCAAGTAAACAAATAATTGGGCTGGAGATTTCAAAACCAGAGGTGAGAAGTGATTTTGAAGCTAGTCAAAACTCTGCAGGTTTTATCCTCCATGGTTGTTATTAAAAGTAGTTATAAAATCCAGATCTCTGCCCCCACATGCTCCCCAGCCCCCTCTTCCCTTTATTACATGGTATGCAGGGAACACTGCTTGAAATACACTGCTGCTCAGCTCTGCACAGTCCATGTCCATAAACTGAGTTTGTTTTCTGAAGTAATTTGCGCAGTATAGATCTATATTCTCCTCTAAGTGCACGCACCTGTCATTTCCATCAGCATCACTAGGAGCTACTTGTATGTAATGAAGGGAAAATATGTGCTACACTGGGCGCTTCACACAAGAATTTCCAAATAGGTTCACGTTACCTCCCTCTGACTAAAAAAGCCATGAAAAGCACCTCTGATAAATTTCCTATGGCTGGTTCACATGGCAGGTGGCCCTCCATTAGAAATAGAATAGTTATACCTGACGTCCCTGATGTTTCTGAACTGAGGACAGGAATTTCAAGAACATATCAGCTCGAAGGTATCATTCTGCATGGGATCACAGTTTTCATACCTACTGCATCCCAAAATGCTTTTGCAGAGTTAACAGACTCTGTTCATTTAGCAATAAATAAATGCAGAAGAAAAGAGAAATTAAAAGGTGATGACAACTGAGAAGATGTTTACTCATACTCAAGGTTGAATTAAGTTGAAGTGGAGGAATACTGGAAGGCAGTTTCAGATGCAGGAGCTCCAGGGGGTTTTACACAGTACCTACTGAGTTGAGAATGTAGGAAGGACCAAAGGGGATGCCTCAATTACATTAGCAGGAAGAAGGGAATGAAGAGGGGAGAGTGTGATAAAGACAGACAGGTGAGGCTAGAGAGTTCAACTGGTTCTTTTAAATGCGACATATCGCACATTATCCTTTAGTGCCTTCATAAACCCCCATTCTCATGTACTTGCTAGAAATTGTGTGGGAGGAGCATCTTAGACTACCGCACAGGGAAAAAAAAAAAACCAGTAGAACTTGAAACATGCTACAGACACACAGTGCTGAGAACACATTTTCTGAAGGTATTCTCAATTATTCAGTAGAAGAAAAAATAAATCTTTTGTTCAGATCATATTTTAAGAGAAATTTCTTTCCTAGGAGGGTAGCACAGTAGTGGAAGTCATTACTCAGAGGGGTTGCAGATTCTCCATCCAAGGAAGTTTTCAAAGCTGAGCTAGAGACAGCCACGGCTGACCTGGCCTGCTGCTGGGGACGGTGGGGAGCACTGACAAGGAGGGGCAGAGCCCTTGTGGTCCCCGAGTTCCTGTAACCAGCAGTGGCGAGGACCAGCGGGGACCCTGCGTTTTGCTCTGCGGAGGCCCCTCTCTGGCTCTGACACCAGCAATCAACAGAAAAAATTACTTTGAAATACATCCTGTGAGAAAGCATCGCAGGTCACAGGAGAAGAGTTTGGTAAATTTTAGCTAATATGTTTCACATTTGCTTTCAAAGCTATGGCTAATGAGTGACACGGAGAATAGCTTCAAAACCATCAAACTGTTTCAGTTTTGAAAAGTATTTAAAATAGGTCCGGCATTAATGAGGGCTCCTTGTGAACTGGCAGCACTAGGAACGGTAATGCTGCCTCAGGCCCTCCCCATGCCTGAAAGAGGTCAGGGATGCCAGGCAAGATAGGCAAAAGGATGCTTGGTCTGTGAATCCCATGGGGCTCACATGGAAGCTGCTTCCTTACAGAAAATATTTCAACTGCTCCTTTTGTGCCCAACAAGAGAAGTGTGGGCAAGCAGGGGATTTAGGCACAAGTGCAAGGGGTACCTTCAGGGTCAGGTACCAGCTGTGAGGGTGTTGTGAAAGCCAGGGGTAGGGGCTGCTGGACACAAGAGCTTAAATGGGCAGAAATGCACTTACACACTTACAGCCTTTCATAAGTCTTGCTCCACATAGTTAATGTTTAATATGAATCTGTTCTGGGACAATTTCTCATAAATTACTCCTATCCTTATATGTGCTAATGCCTCCGACGTCTTGGAATACATGCTTTTTTAACTAGCTGCATCACTTCCTGTAGGAGGAATGGGTGTGGAGTGCAGCAGTATGTTATGGTCAGCAATTATACTGTTGATATCCATTTCTTAACTAACAATCAGACAAAAGCTGAGATAATGCCCAGAGTAACCATCCAGCAGCAGACCCAGTGTGTGTGGTGCGGTGCCCTGATAAATCCCATGCGATTAGCAGAAGAATGAATGACAAAGTCTCACAAAAGGACCAAGAAAATTGGTGGCCTGGATTTGTGTTGCCTCTCTCTGGAGCCATTCAGAAGGCTTATACTCCTTTTTTTCTAAACAACTGGTCCCAGTCCACTGGCCACTGGGCCCAGCAAGGTGGCACTGCCCTGCAGCCCCTTCCACCCTCTGACCTTGCCTGTCCAGCACAGTCCAGAGCCAGGGAGACATTATGGTATGATGAGCCCAGCGTGTGAGACAGCAGGGCTGTGGTGAACTGGTATGAGTTGAGCCCAATGAATCTCACATCCAGAGTGTGAACATTACCCTGTGCATCTGTGACTGTCAGGACAAATAGGCTTTTGCTTCCTTTTTTTTAAGTCTTTCAAAAGCAGGAGAGACAGTAAGTCAGATTTATGACCAGGTTTGGATAGGTAGTTGCACAGTTTAAAGTACTGAGTGACAAGTGCAATCCCATCAGCTGAGCTGCCGTAGCTGAGTGTACGAGTGCTCTTAGCACACTCCAGCTGCAAGGGACGATGTGTTAGGTGTTAAGACACCCTCATGGATATGTGCAGGGCTTCAGCAGCAAACAAAGGGCTGGAAATTCTTCCATCCTCCTTCCCAGCATTAGAGAGAGGAAATTGGCAGGTACAAGGAGACAGCTCATTTATGACTAATTGACTAATTTAATTATGATGGGATTTACTTTACCTTGTAGATCCAGAGAAGAGTAAGGTGGTTTAACATGTCTCCTCCACCCCTCACCCACAGGTACAATTATTTTAAGTTTCTTTCAGTTATAGAGCCAGAATTGGATCTTTGATTAGTGGCTTAACAGAACTACAGAGGGTTAATAATAATATTGGGTTAGTTATTTCTTAGAAAAAAAAATCCAAGTTTGGCACTATGCAGATACTTCTAACTGTTATATTTTAGTGCTTCCAACACCTGTGTAAGATATTGTGGCCAAGATACCAAGAGATACTTTTTGATGAAGACACTACATTTATATATACAGAAAGTGATGAAAGAGGGCTGATGCCACAGATTCCCTTTGTCACATTAATATTTTAGGGCAAAACCTGATACTTACAACATTTACCCTAATTTGCCTGAAGCGCCATAACTACATGTAGCAGTGTGTAAGGTTATATCTAAAATGCTTCTTCCCCCACTTCCCTGCTGCAAACAGGCACTGGCTGATACCGTAGGAACACCTGTGTGTTGCCAGCTTCTGCACTTTTAGTGACCAATGAAACTTCCAGACATGTCCTTTCTGCACTTTTTTATTGGTTAAGGTCACAGAAAAATCACTTAATTATTACATAATGCCTTCATGAATCAAGCTTTTACTGTGCAATTCAAGTTGCAGTAAAATAAGTGTGCTTCATATGTTAACAATTACAGGCTAGATTTATAAAGCATCACACACTGTTTGCACTGGCTTTTTTAACTACTTTATTCATAAAACAGTGTTAATGCACCTAAAGTAAATTCACCTTCCTTCTGACACTCATTAAACTCTTGCATCTCTGCACAGATAACTCTTTAGTCACCATGTACCCTAGGAATGCATCATGTAAAATAAAGATGGTATGTTCCTGCTCATACTCTTTTACTGTTCAACCAGGCAGGTGTGTGAGTTAGACGTGGCTGGAGCCAGGTCTATGCTGCATCTCACAGGGTTTGAAGTTACAGACTTGAGGGATCTTCCATGATGGACTCAGTCCTAAAGAGCAAAAGGGTGAATTACAGTAGGGATCTAGCCCACTATAAAAGGACACCAAGAAGAATTTTGTTTTGAGATTCTAATCTACGCTGCAAGTTCAAGTTTGCTTTGCTTCCACTGGTTTCAGTGAATGACGGCTGTAAAACGTTATTTGTATCTGCAAGTCTAGTGGGGTCAGAGTAACACAGAACTGGTGTAAAGAGAAGCAGCCAGCGCATCGCCTTGCTGTAAGTGAAGACAGGATGGTGTGCAACACAAGGCAGGCCCCTAGTAACAGGATTTTGCTTTTACATATCAGGTTTCATCTGAATAGAAACTCAAATTAGGTTTATTTTGTAAGAAATATTTCTTTTCTTACTTAATGAAATCTGACCTTTTAAAAGTAATTTTTGGTTTTACACTAACGACAAAATAATTTGCTTTCTGTTTTCTTGTTCCTTTTTTACAAAGTTTAGTTGTGTTTTTTTAATATGGGCACACACACATATATACATTTATTTAACATTTTGTAGAACATGATTTGTAAAAGAGGCAGTGAGGAAGCAGTTGTTGATGGAGAGGACTCTTTGCATAAGCAGCACATCACTGCTTTTTGACTCAGCCTTCCTCTGAAGATCCATAGAAACGGTAGTTTTTTTTACCAAATACCAAGTGAATTTCCTGATTGGAACTTGTGATCAGCTTGGAAAAAGTGTGGTTTTGTGCAATCTGTTTCCTGCCCAAGTACAACTTTGCCTTTGGCTAAACTAGCACCACAAGTCATAATCAATTAAAGTCCTTGTTTTTCCTTTTGGAACCGAGCACTCAAGCTTTTTGTGTGAAAGCCTTAATGGTGGGTATATGTGTAAGTGTGAATGTTTTCCTATGTCATTCATATTAATGAAGGCCTGCAGGTGTATTTGGAAACATTTTCTGAAGTAACTTGCAGAAAATATTTTTTTTCTTTTTTTTTTTCTTTCTGGAGAGCCCCCTCCCCCAGCTTCTGCATATAAAATCAAATTTTGTGGCCAATCTGGAATTCCATACCCCCAGTCAGACCATGAACTTGCACCTAGTTTAATCTCTTCTCTGGGAAAATGCTCTAGGAAAAGACTCATACAATTTATTCTCCATTACAGAAGAAATACACTACTAAATGGGGCATAGAAATACTCCTTTGGATTGACCTAATCAAAATTAATTTGTTTCATCTTCCTACACTTGAGTAATAGATGTTGACAAAGCCACTGAATTATTTGGCTCCAAGTCTAGCTGAAATTTCTCTTAATGGTGAATATGAGACAAATGTTACAAGTGTGGCTCAGCCTTGAGCAGCAAACTGAGAATTCCCTATTAATAGACGATAGAGCAGTCACTCTTGTTACCCAAGCTTCTGAGGTTTTCTGAAATAAAAGCACAGAAATCTGATAGGAAGGCACACAGTATTTTCCAGAATGACTAATCCCAGAGAACTCACCAAGCCTACCGAAGTCAATTGAGAGATTTTTCATCTTTGCTCTGGCATTTGTGCCAGTGTTCACATTTTCCCACAAGCAGTGTGATTCAAAGCCTAGGAGCATCTCTTCCTGGGCTCTTAGGAAATCTTAGGCCAGGAATTTGGAGGGAGTAACCCAAAGGGCGCTCGCCTAGTGAGGTTCTTCTGCAGAGCATTGATAAAACAAGACTCACTGTGTTTAAAACCCAGAGATTAACAAGGAATTAAATTCCAGTTGGAAGCACAACAGCAAAATGAACCTCCCTCAGGAAAGCTGAGATTTAATGGTGATTTAACAGCATTTACAGGCTGTAACCATGACCTCAGTGAGCTAGGCACTCTGCAAACACAGCTTTCCTAAAGCCATTGCAGAAACATTCTTACTTTAGACTGCCCAGGCTGGAGCGCCAAGCCTGTACGTGCTCTTTTCTTCCTTAAGAGTTGGCTTTATTGGGACACATGATGGGCTCCTACTTCCCGTCTTGGTTCCAGTTGTGTTTTAATGGGCTTTATGGTTTCCTGGTCTCACAGTAAACCGAGTCAGTGGTGCTACATTTACTGGAGCTTTTAAAAGCATCAGGAAGAACAATTCTGCATTAGACCAAAAGTCCAACAACCCCAAAGTATCATGTCTTCAGCAGTGGCCCAAGATAGCTGTGTGTGGAGGAACACGGGAAGAGAGAGTTCATGTGACAACATGTACCCAGAACACTCTCCAGATCTTGAGCAATCTTTGGGTTAGGAGCTCTTTTGCCAGAGGTGACGTCTTGTATTTAATAATGACCATAATTTACCACATAAGAAGGATTTACAGAGTTAGCTGTGAGCATTTACAGACAACTTGTGGAAAAATACCACCACGAAGGACTCTTATTTAATATATACAGAGCTAGCACAGAAGAGACAGATGTGTGATGATCAGCTATGTGTCAAATCTTCCCCTTCCTCTGGATACACTTTTTTCTTTTCAGTCTTTCACCTCACAAATGTCTTGTGGTGGTAAGAGCAACATCAGCATCCTCTGTTTCATCTTTGCACTGCAACAGTTGAAATGCAGGAAATTCTATTTAAACATAAGAAAAAAAATACTGTGAGTGTAGTCAAAAAAGGGAACAGGTTGCCTGGAGAGACTGTGGATTCTTCACAATGGAGATATCCAAAACCCAAATGGACACGGCCCTGAGCAACTTGCTGTAGCTGACCCTGCTTTGAGGAGTGGGGTTGGCCTAGTTTTGTACTAGGTGATCTCCAGCAGTGCCTTCCAACCTCAACTAGTCTGTGACTCTGTGGCCTTGCAAAAAAAGGGAATTAAAAAATGTGACACATATGAGAAGTTTAGTACCTTCTCCTCACTCATTTCAAACTTTATGTCTCCCATGAGAACAGGGAGACTAAGCCCTGTGACCCATGCTCACAGACCTACACACTGTGATTACATATCCATAACAAATTCCTGCATCGTCAGGGCAATATGTAACCGAAAACTCTCACCAGAAGCTGTTCAAATGAAACACACATTTGTACATTTGTGATTGCAGACTTACACTTTGAGAGCCAAATTCACAGATGAAACACCTTCTTTCAAGGCCTTTCTGTCCTTCCAATCATGACATCCCTGTCTGTGTTGTCCAAATTAATTTCATGCCTTAACATTGTAACCATGCTTATTTACTTCCTCCCATCCTATTCTGAAGAGAAACCAACAGCAAAACTCACCTTGACTTCAGGGGACTTCAGGACTGCAGCAGCAGAACCTTCTGAAAAAATAAAAACTCAAAAGCTGAAATTCAACGCCATGGTGTCTTTTTGACACACCAGTTTTAACACAATAATGTGATTCTTTTCTTTTGCATTACATTATTCCATGTGTTTTAGGGAAGGTAAATTATGGGGTAAAATATCTTACAGTTTCTTGTGCCTCTAATATTTTCCAGCCCACCATCTTCAGGTGGGTCAGGTGGGTTTGCAACAGTCATGCAACGTATTTCCACATCTGTACTCATAAATCTGACATGTCTGTGCATAGTAATTGTGATAACTGCAGGTTTTCTGTATCATTCCAGGGTGCCTCCCTGTTTGGGAGGGTAGAGCTCAGAGCAGCGCAGATATAGGGGCTCCGCACATATATATGCATGTGCTGCATTTCTTAAGGGCTTGTCAAAACTTTGCGGTCTTGTGATTAATGTGCAAAAAACCCCAAATATAGCTATTCCCTTCAGACACGGGCAATGGCTGTATGATTTAGACCAAGACAAAGAAGGCAAAATATTAAGAAATATTTTTATATCCCACTATTTATGGTGGATTTTTTTTTCTGTGCAGTGAACACTGACTCAGAAACCTGGTTTCTGCACTGCCGTTCACCTTTTACCTTTCCTCACACCTGAGCAGAGGTCTGTAACTTCCAATCCTACTGAACTGGCGGCGGGTTTGTACTCACTTTACACAGGCATACAGGGTTTCTACAGGTGGGAAATGCTGAAGATGTGAGCATTCAATCTCCGCAGCAAGAAATACAATCTAAGTCATTAGCTATGTTAGTGGCGTGACAGCCAGGAGAGCCTGGACCGCTGCAGTTTCTTCAGCTCAGCCAAGTGCTGTTGCTCATGAGACAGATGCTTCAGACTTTTACCTCTAGAGGGGGGTAGATACCTGTATACTGCTTTCAGCCTGTGGCAAGGGCAGCTCAGCCAGAGCTTTACTGCGACAGTATTTTCTGTCAAATACCCGGTAAATGTTACTGAATCACCCGGCAAACACACGGTAGTTTTGCCGGAGCTGGAGGTGCTGGCTTGTGAGGAAGCCTTGTAGCAACCCTTGCTCTGATACCAGCTGGGGACTCTTTGGCATCACTTGATTTTCTGCTTAGACCACGACTTTGAAAGCAGGCTTTGAAACTGGGCAGAGCTGAACAGGGGGGCAATGAGTTGTCCCCATAATCTGCTCACAGATAATTGCTCTTGTGCTGTCCTCAGAGCAATTCCCCTTCACTGTGACACTACAAAGGCCAGAAGACATCACGTGCTCTCCTGCAATAAGAGCAGGGCAAAAAATCAAAAAGGGTAAGACACCACATTTACTGCGTATCCACTTACCTACACAGGTGCTCTGGGAGTGAGGTGTTGAGATAAAAATTGGGGTTATCATGAGCAGAGAAAGCAGAGCAGAGGAGATGTTGCTCCTGTGGGAAGGTCTGTCCCGCAGCTCCACAGAAATCCTGAGTTTCAGTAAAGTAAAAGATTCTGTTTATGGAGAATATAAACAAAAGTAATGAATATAAATAATTCCTCTTGCCTTCCTCATTCTTGCCTGTCATTCAAGAGATAAGGGAACAGCATGACAGCTAGCATGGATGTTGTGTATAAATGATCTCCAGATGGAGAAGGAATTTAGCCACTTATTTGGAGTTTCCAGATGTTTGGAAGCCCTGGACAACTCACAAGTGTACATTAACAGCGCAGACCATGCATAGGGTGTCTGGAGATTAAGTACATCTCTGCTGCACCGTTGGCTTATGCACGTGAAATAAGTCTGATGTATTCGTAATGTGACGAAAGTACTATGCACAGGCTGGTCATCTATGCACTGGCTGCTTGGTGGATCTGCTCAGCCTTGAAAGTGCTGGACCCAGGAGCACCTGATGGACAGCACCGCCATCCATGTTTCGGACCTGGATTCCCCCGCCAGGAGGAGCGGTCCTCCATTTGCAGGCAGTGGAAGTAGCAGATCTTTTGTGGGCCTGTGTTGGCCATGGGTAACATTTCCAGCTTGTATTTGCTTGAGATCCCAAGCTGAACCACAGGTTATTGGTGGTACCAGACAACATCCAAAAGTAGAGATTTTCAGAAATGTTGAAGATACTGAAAAAAACTTTTTTCACCTTTTTTGTCCTAGGAAAGAACTAGAAATATTGAGAGAAAAATATCTTTTAAAAATTAAAATCAGATTTTTTTTTTCCTCTTCAAGCACAGAAAGTGGATTATGTATAATTTAGTTACCATTTGGAAACTTCTGCTAGGGATAGTTTTTAAATAAATAAATATTATACAGTGTAAAACATGTTGGGACCATGGAAAGAGTTACACTGCATGTGAAAACACATCAACAAATTATTTTTCTATTGACACACCTCTACATTAAGAAAACTCTTACATTAGAAAATAGAAAATTTAGCCTCAGTCTCTAAGCCTTGTGAGTATAGGAAATAAAATATCTGGAATAAAATAAGTCCTGAGATACCATTTTGAAGGATTGAAATGCAGGAAGAGTAGCATCAATTTAACTTTACATTTTTAAAAAATCAAAGCTTGTGTAAAAAAATCACATAAAATGTCCTTTCCCACTTCTTTTCTTTTTCTTTTTCAGAATTTCCAATATTTACCGTTCAGCTCATGGGAAGAAAATAAAAGAAAAGAAACTACGAAGGTTTCCTCCTAATGTTTTCTTCTTTCTTTTCCTGTGAATAGGGACAAGTCAGCTCACACACATGCAGGTTGCATTCTGCATTGCTTTCCCTCTGGGATGCCCAGAGTTCAACACCTCCTGCTTCTTTCCAACAACTTCCATTTCCTTTGCACGTTCAGAGCACGGTCCTCTTGCTGGCAATGGGAGCTTTTTGCCCATGTAAGAAAGTGAAGCTAATGCAATGCATGTGTCAGTTGGAGTTGATATTTCAAAAGTCCTTCTTCAGGATATCTTTGTACCTTTATTCACCCTCTTCTCCCTCCAGGTATTTTCCCTGCTGGATCTTCTGGCATCAATGAG
This sequence comes from Balaeniceps rex, assembly GCA_013401315.1. NCBI lineage: Eukaryota > Metazoa > Chordata > Aves > Pelecaniformes > Balaenicipitidae > Balaeniceps > Balaeniceps rex. The sequence goes on from VYZW01052113.1 coordinate 63,204, forward strand.
GGAGTTTTATGGCTTCAAACTGACTTCATTAAGACATGAACAGAACCAAGTAAGTCTCCATTATTTTTCTACTGAGGCTTTCATATTTAGTAGTTCTCTCACCTGTGCAGCACATTTGGCTGGGTTTGGACATAGTAAGATTACAAAGCAATGATCCATATCCACAACACAAAGATTTCCCTCCTTATATCTGTACCTGACGCTTCAGCTGATTCCTTTTTCAAAGGTCATGAATTACCTTACAGAAATCAGGACAGATCTTTGGCTACATTCACTTCCTTGATCCCAATCTGCTAGGTTGAAAATCTCGGTTACAGAGAATGGGATGGCTGTTGAGTTGCAGAAATTCACAATATCCCTTTGACATTTACTTTTGTGACCTTGAAAGGCCAAGAAGATACATTGCAGTCAACAACAGCAAGAATTCCTAGGTTTGCTAAAATTCTTCCTAGGAAGCAAAATATTTACAACATTTCTAAGTATTCCCAGATTTACTTCAGAATTGCTTGTATTTTGAGCATATATATGCTTTTTCGATGTGAAAAGTGACTTGAGGTAAACAGAAATCAAAGATAAATGCAGTCCAATTTATTTTAAAGTAGTGCTGATTCCACAGAAACTAGAACTGCAGTTAAGGTTTTAAAGCATTTTATTTTATATAGTGTTTGTTGGATTGAGTCATGATGAAATTAGAAGAGGGTGAACCAGCTGAGGAAAAACATACACCTTTTTTCACTCACCTGCAAAAGGGCTTTTCATCCCTCTGAAATCTAATGAGCTGCAGTCAACCACTCAGCTTCAGATAGTAGGTTCTCTTCAACTGCTAGTTGTTTATTGGAGCAATTTCTTTTTTTTTTGCTGAGAGGAAAGTCTAGAAAAGTTTGGGGGGTGTAAGTTCAGCCTTTTCTGGGCTGTGAGACAAGGCTGGTGGCCTGCATGACTCATCTATGTAGCTTTGCTCATTTGAGGAGAAAAAACAAATTAAATCTCTGCTCTGGTTCTGTGGTTTATGGAATGCTGGGATGACATGAGTTGCATTGCCATTTAGCTAGAAGATTTCACGTGACTCGATTGCAACCTCGAGACCCTTCTGGGATAGAAGTTACATCACTGAATGAGGCTGGTTTTGACTCGGTACATGCTCTTGAGCTCTATATTTATCCTGTTAATTACAGAGACCTTTCAGGTGCCAGGCACAAACTTCGCAGCTTACCCAGAGTTACCCAACCTGCCCCCATATGGCCCCACATAGGGCTTGGAAGGAAAGGTGGTCTGGCAGGTTCACACACTGGCATCATGGCATGGAGTTGGGTGATGGGGAGTTGGACAGCATGATGGGGACAGGGCTAAAACAAAAGGGAAAGACCATTTGCTTTGCCCTGGGTGGTTTCCTGTGGTCTGGGGATCCAGTGACCAGCTGAGATGGGAGAGGAGCGCATGGCACCCTGACATGTGTGGAGGCCAGACCACAGGGCCGTGTGTTTCAATCTCATACTGACACAGGGAGACTGGACAAACCTTTAGCTATCCATCTGGGTAGACTGAAAGATCAGGCTACCTTATTCATTTTGTTGAGTGACTTCAGTTTTAAGCACTGTTTTAAACCCAAGAGAAATGCGGTCAGGCAAAGACAAATGCAAATTTCCACAATCTTTAAAATTGAAGGTAAATCGACCGTGGACAGCAGTTCTCATGCAGAAATCTGTCAATCTATGTATCATGGTATGGTCAATGACAATCAAAAGACTAAATTCTGGAGGAAGCAACCATATTTTTGGTATGAGCAATCAGTGTTTGGACAATAACTATTTTTATTAAAACAGAACAAAATTTGAAATTTCTGTTTCAAACTTTTGGGGCAACTTCTTTTCCCTAAAAGAAAAGAGTTTTCCTCTTGCTTAGAATCACAATAAAAAGTCGAAATTGCTCATGACATGAAATACCTCAAAAAGACACCCACAGCAAGCTTCAATCTTTTTGCATTGACTTCAATGCTGACAGTTTAGGGTATTCCGTTTAAGTCAAAATATTACAGCTGAATTGAAGTGCTTCAACCATAGAGAAGCAAAGCACTTCAAGCTGATGAAATGAAATATTCTGATATTTTTCCACTGAGCAATTTAGGTAAAATGTCAGAATCTTAGTAAGTCTCCAGACAACAAAGAGCCAGCAGCAGGCTGCAGAAGGATGCAAGGAGGGAGAGCACATTGTGGAGCCACAGAAATAAATGGAATGAAAGGCTGACAAGAGCTTTTTACTTGCTGGTCTTAAAGGACCTTGTGTGGGAAGGAAAGACACTTTAAAAATAAGCATTGCTAGGATTCCCTTTCTCTGTTGTTCTTTTTATGCTGCCATGAAATATTTCAGGTTGTTACAAAGAAAGAAATGTGGGAAGAGTGAAAACAAACTGTTCTCTTCACATGTCCATGTCCCAGCAGCTTCCTTGTCCCATGTATAAGCCTCTAACATCCATGTGATTTTTTGCTGTTTATGCCAGTTGGCCTACCCTAACGACGGCAACATAATACCTATGCACGGAACATGTACAACAAAAACCTAGATGCATTTCCACAAGACCTCATTCTCTGAGTTCCTTACTGACTTCTGGTAAGGGGGATTAGTCAGCAGCATACATGCTACTGGCTCCAGCATCCACTGGGTCATTAATACTCCACTCACTGGGAAAATAATTGTTTGAAGATCTCAAAAATATACTGTTTAGGTTTGAACCACTGTCAGACTGGATTGATCTCCTTCATCCCACCTGCCATGGGACTGAGTGTCAGAGGATTGCCAGTGAGCTTCATTTCCTGAAGGATTTAATATTGCTGCTGTAGGTTCAAGCCAGCAGACTTAGCAAGGGTTGATATTTTTCTCAACACATGGCTCTATTAGAGTCCTTAAAATCACCTGTCAGCTCAGTTTGTCTTTGTGTCTTTCTGAACAGGGTCAAACGGCCAAGTTGCAGGAAAACATCAGCCAACTTTTTCCTTCCTAAAACCATAGATTCCCATTAAAAATCACTGTCTCTTGTGGCATTTAGGGCTCAGCCAGTATTTCTGATTCTCCACTACCTTTTAATTTGAGCCCCCTGAACAATGTTTATTCTTCAAGGCTGGAATGTGATACTGTATTACTGTAAAAGATAGAAGTGCAGATTGTTATTTAAACTAGGGGCCTCACTTTGCCAATAAACATCAAAGTATGTTAAAGTGGATACAAACACAACGCAGATGCCCTGGGAAGGCATTTTATATTGTCTGAGCAAAGGGATGAGGCCTTTGTATGGTCGGTGAGTCTCATAGATTTATAGTAATTTGATTTCTTCCTTTAAAGCCCCAAGTCCTGACATCACATGAACATAAAAGAAACTCAGCTTTCAAAAAAAGTTCATTTCTAGCTTTTGTGTTTGCAGGATATCATTTCCCAAAAGGACCTTAGAAGCCAGGTTGTCTATTACATTATAATTGATTATAATTAGCTCATGACTAGGGGCAACATTATAGCATGATTTTTTGTATTATATCTGAAAAAAAAAAAGTTGAAAATACTTGAAAATATTTGCTTGTGTAGTGACCTTAAATGAAGATTACAGTGAGGGTAATACATTGTTTCTGGTGTAAATGTATCATTTTGAACTGTATAACTCCTCTAAAATATTGATGCTTTTTTAATAGGCTAAATTATATCTCAGATTATATCCCAGGCAAAAAACTGGAGAGGAAGAGAGGTTCAAACCTACAGACACAGAAACCATGCTGCTTACTTGCTGTTTACTGCTTTCTGGGAAAAAAGGGATGGCAAGAAATTTTGAAAGGCCAAAAAGATGGTAGGAAAAAAGCGGAAGCCCTGGCACTATCCCTTCCACTGATTGAAGGGATGTAATCTACCGCTAAGACACTCCGGAGGTAAACTCCTACAGGCTGTGGCCAGACTGCAGCCTTTAGTCCGTTGTTATTCCCCTTTTGATGCCCAAAATGCCAATACAAACTCTGCCTTTGCCAGCTCAAATGTATCTATACCTTTTTAATGACAAGTGTATCTTTAAACAGCTCTGTAGAAATGGGCAAATGAGGCACATCTTTCAATAAAAGTTTATGGGCCTGTATTATTGCAGACTACAGGAGCTGTAACCTGGTGCTGCGTGCCAGCTGTCATGCCATGGGATAGTTATATATGACACTGAAGGGAAGAAGAAAAAAAGAAAAAAAAATTTTAAAGGGAGCAAGGGAGTTTTCTGAACTGAGGATGGAAACACTGTTTAGCGCAGTCCTTCCTCTAAGATGCTGTAGAGTCTAGATGCTGTGGTGCCTGATTCTCTTTTTGGTTATTCTCATTTGTATGATGCAATTTTCTGGCCAGACAAGCCTGACCTGGGCATCCAGCTGGGCTGGGAGTGGACAGGCTGTGCTGGAGTGCTGCCGGATGCAGAGGAGCAAGCGTTAGCTCTTACCTTCCCTGCTGTTTCTTGGCATGCAGCCTGTTCCCATGGCATTATCTGAAGCTGGTCATGGACGTTTATGGTTTATTTTTATAGCAATATTTTCAAGCTATTATCTTGCAACTTGTAGCTATAGACCTTTATACTCTCAATCTAGTAAAGGCTTGTTTCTGTAAATCCACTTGTTTAAGATTTCCCTCACGTGCGCACACTAAACATATTGTTAACCTTGATGAGCAGTTAAACACTTAACCAGCACTGCAAAATTTCAGCTCATTTTCAAGTGTTGTAAGCCTTCATTTCTCCTGTCTGTTCTGTAAGCCTGGCATGGTAAGGCAACGAAGCAAGGAATAAAATAGTTAGAGCCAGCAACATAATTGGTTTAAATCAGGGTAGCTCCATAAAATCAATGGGGCTATAGAGATATACACACAGTCTGAATCTGGTTTTATGTAAAAAAAATCTCAATACTCACTGGCTTTCACAGATCTACCTGTACTTTATTTCTCTCTTATTGTTTCTGCTGGGAGGGTTGTTTTGTTTTGAAGAGAAGACACTAAATTTATTTTAAAAAGTACTGAGAGCTTATTAGTTAATATTGATTTTGGTGTGTTTGACTTGGCATAGACACCTTGCATAAATGCAATTATCTTATGCTAATAAAATCTATTTGTCCTGGTTTTGGCTGGGTTAGAGTTACTTTTCTTCCTAGTAGCTGGCATAGTGCTGTGTTTTGGATTTAGTATGAGAAGAATGCTGATAACACACTGATGTTTTAGTTGTTGCTAAGTAGTGCTTAGACTAGCCAAGAACTTTCTTTTTCAGCTTCCCATGCTCTGCCAGGTGCACAAGAAACTGGGAGGGGGCACAGCCAAGATAGTTGATCCAAACTGGCCAAAGGGCTATTCCATACCATATGACGTCATGCTCAGTATATAACCTGGGGGGAGTTGGCGGGGGCAGCGATCGCTGCTCGGGGACTGGCTGGGCATCGGTCGGCGGGTGGTGAGCGGTTGCATCACTTGTTTTTTCCTGGGTTTTGTTTCTCTCTCTCGTTCTCCTTTTCATTGCAATTTTATTACTATTATTATTATTTTATTTCAATTATTAAACTGTTTTTATCTCAACCCACGAGTTTTCTTTTGCCCTTCCGATTCTCTCCCCCATCCCACCGGGGAGGGGGAGGGGGAGCAAGCAGCTGTGTGGTGCTCAGTTGCGGACTGGGGCTAAACCACGACACTATTAGACATCATGCTGGCCAGTGAGTGTTACATCTTCACAATGGACTAAAAATCCAGGCTCTGATTCTGTATTTCACTACTATGTTTTATAGTTAGTGTAACTCAAAGGATTGGATTGGAGATGCAGAAGAATAATCTGCGTTGAATAAGATGCACCGAGCCAGGTCCCCCTTCACTGGGTGTGGTACCCAAAACGTAACATGCATTTCACACGCTAGTCATAGGCGAATTCTGGAGCCTGAGTTTCTGGATCTGGAAGAGGAAAAGGGAAAATGTTGCTGTAGTGGTTACCGCACAAGTGAAACACCAAACAGAGCGTATGAGGATCAAAAATGAGGCAGGAAGAACACAAACACTCTGCATACAAAGATTAATTACATAAAATAAAATCTGGAAGAAATAAAAGAGCCAAACAAGGCAGTACAGGAAATTTCTAAAAATGTTGCTGTTGACACTGAAGAAAGACAGAGAATATTCTGCCTGCAGCTGCAATACAGCTGTCATATCCAAACAAATTAAAACCCTCTGAGGACCAAAAAACACAATAAACTGTAACATTATTTAAGTGGAGCAGTATCTTTTCTCTGCATCCCAAGCTGAATACTTACTTAGAGTGTGAAAAGGTAACCTGGGAGCATGCAGTGGCACAAAATGCCTTTCTAGGTCCAGGGAAGCTTAAGATGTCATTTTGTGTGTGTTAAAAAGCATCTTCTTACTGTCTTGCTGCCACTGTATGGATGAGACTTCTGCCCTGTTTTTCCATCTCCATTTCAAGACTCCTGATGGCAAATTTTGAGACTCCTGATTTTGGTGACCTAAGCAATCGGAAGGTGCATGTATACACTTTTAAACTGAGTGCTGCAATACTTCCTAGCAGTCTGGCTTGTTTGCTGTGTGGTGTTTCAGACGGTACTGTACAAAAAGAGCAGATGGGACTCTGTGTGCTGCTAGAGGTTTGCTCCTAGGAACCCTCCAGCCTCCCAATCCCATCTCAGTTGCACTTGGTTACCGAGAAAGTTTTGCATTCATTATAAGGTGCTTATGCGGATTTACAAAGCCATTGAAAAGTGGAGCCCAAGTTACCTTTCTGAGTTAGTGTCTCTTTACTCCGCTGGTCACAGGCTGAGGTCAACTGATACAGGTCTCTGTGCATCTTCAATACTGAAATGCGTCACTTTGGGTGGTCGCTCTTTCAGCCATTGTGCACGTGGCCCCACTGCCTCCTGACAGTACCGGCGCTGCTACCTTCCCTGCGGTTAAAGTCCTAATGCAAGACACAGTTGTGCTCATCAGCCATTAGCTGGATGCAAATCATTGGGATTTCTGAAGAATCATTGCTAACACTGTTTTTTCAATCACTTCTCTTTAGTGTTTTGAGATGTGTCTGAGAGACAAGGCACTAAAAAGAGTGTTTTCTTTTTCCCCGCTGTCATTCCATTTTTATTTTCTGTTTGCAAATGTAATTCCCCCCGTGGTACAGCGGGATAGCATGCATAATATAACTATGTGAGCACAGCTGAACTCTTTCCTACTCTAAAGAAAACATTTATTATGGACCAGAGCACAGAATAGCTTTACAAAGCACTTCTTTGATTACATACATAAAGTAAACCAGCTGCTGCTGTAAAGAAACATAAAATATTTATCAAATTAAATATGGATCATGCAATCTTATGCTGACTGTTTAACCTTAAATGCCTACTAAATCAATGCAACAGATGAGAATTCACAGAAGAAGTCAGCCTTCTAAAGCCATTATTATTAATCATTACTTTAAGTTCTGTAAATTTGTTTGATGTCGAACATAATACAGATGATTATGTGAGCTGGAATTTTAAATGTATTGTTAATCAATGGATGCTTTCACTGACTGGATGAGAAACAGGGAAATAAAGCATATTATAAAAAAAAAGAAAAAAAAAAGATTGGAATGTGTCTACTCCAGAAATAGTAAAGTAACTTTGTTTCACTGATGCAACAAATTCCATCATATGAAAACTATTATACAAAGGTTACTCATTATTAAAGGTATACCACAAAATGTCATGGTAATAGAGTGTTGTCATGGGATAAATATATCTCACTTTGAAATATTCTCCATAAATGCCTCAGTCACCACAACTTCCACTTAGCTGCAGAGGGCTGGCAGGAATGGTTTTTTTTAAAATTAATCATCCACTGTTCTTCCTTCCTGTCAGTAGGCTTAAGCACTGCAATATGAGGGAGAAAATCTTGGAACTGTATTTTATATTCATCCAGTGCCCAAGACCCGAGGCAGGAAGGGATATTCCCAAACCTGATTTGGGGAATATCATAACTTTGAGGATTTCAGTGAGAGCTCTCATTTAGCTGCAGTACCCAAAAGCAAACTGCTCTGACTCTAACAGAACTGACCACTAGGTATTTAAAGTGGTTAGTATTTGTCATGCAAAAAGCTGAGAGATTATCACAGATAAGACAGCCAGAGTTATTAATTCCAAGTATTTTAATTTAGAAAGGATGTCAGCAGCACACAATCAATCAACAGAGAATTTATAAGACGATTCAGCTGAGTTTAAAACTGTATGTGTGGAGCTGACTAAAGACTCCTAAAGAAAACAGCTGATGTACAACCTTACTCTGGGATCAGATTGAAAAGGAGGGCAGAGATGGGGAGGGTCAGCAGTCATTTATTCACTATTAGTTATTGTGTGTTCTTCCAGCCCCTTGGCTTTCTGTCCTTCCTTTTTCACTGAGCCTGTGTGTTGAGGATTTGTCTGATGCCTGAGCCTCAGCCAGCTCCTTCTCTGACAAGCCTGCTAGGGGATTTGCTGGCTGTTTTTGTAGGACAAGAGGCAGACGCAGACACTGTCCTGCTTCTGCACCCACAGGGATTCAAACTGCTCTCCAGTGCACACTGCCCCTGCCCACAGTAACCTCAAGGGGAGTACATGACTCTGAATCATCACACAAGTCCACTCAAAAGTAAAAAAAAAAAACAAAAGTATGTCTGTGAGTATTCATAAATGTTAACTTCTTACGAGGCAGCGGGTCGTGTGCTCCGCAGCTGAGCACTGGTGTGGGAGCTGCGCTGGGAGAGGAGCGTGCCGACAAGAGGGACTGAAGTGGTGTGAAAACAGATTGGATTTTCCTACACCGTTAATTGGTGCCCGTCAGTAAAAATTACTCTTTCCTTTTTTAATAGTGTTACTGCCTGGCTGAAAACTTTAGGAAAAATCACTCCTGGATTTTTTATGGGAGCTTCATCAGTCACATTTTGGGAGCTGTTACTTAATATGATGTCACTGGGTCTGCAGGTGAGTAAAACCTCCGAATAACTTTTCTTTTGAAACGTTCTTGCAGCAGCTGTTTCCACACATGATTCATAACTTCCCTGCCTTAAGAACTGTGGCTGTTTAAATAGCTTCAGTGAACAAAAGCATGGCACATACACAAGTCCAGAATGAAGCACAAATGCTTTCATGAAATACCTGTCCCCACAATCTCGTACGAGTGCATATTTAGAATTTTTGACAGCATTTTATACGGTTAACGCACTATATGGATACTCACTAGTCACACCATGTACAGCCACAGCAGTTGTATGAGATAGCTGATTTAATAGAATCTGATCCTATTTTATGGGCAAGGAAATAGATCAAGGAAGAAAAGCCATGTGGGATGAGATTGGCAAAACCAAAATTAGGTTTCAGATCTTCCTCCATTCTCATCTAACACATACTCCTTCAGACCATGTTGCCGTCTTTCTAAAGTTGGACTTTGATAATTACTGTACAAAAGAACCTTTGAGAAAGTAACTTGGGGAGAGATTTATATTCTCACGATATGTAAAAGTAGCTGCATAAACTGATTTTCATCTGTTTCAAATAAATGACTAAATTTCTACATCTGACCCAAACTGCCTCGTTGGAGTCCTCGTTGCCCTTTGGGGCTACAAATGCATAATACGACAGCAGAATGAGGCCCAGTGACCTTACCAGACTCTCTGATCATGAGCTTAAAATAAGTCGTATCTGAAAACACACTTTCAGCTGTTGTCTCACAACCAAATATTCCAGTCTGGGGTTGTTTGGGGATCTATTGAAGCTTTGCTGTTCTATTTTGATTATTAATGGCATTTAAGAAACTGCAGCAGGATTGAGAAATTACCACATATTCTCCTGGCTTTGTAATGCAACCTCTGATAGTACAGTACATTTGGCACTTGGTGTTATTGCCAGAAAATGACTGCAAATAAGCTTTAAAATGGAAACTGTGGAGAGGGAAAAACAAGGGCAAAAATAGCTAAATCATGGGTTGAGAGAAGGGAAGAAAACCAGAAGAGAGCTGTGGAGACAGACACTGAGGAAGAAAAGAAGATGAATCAACTACTTTGAGGTTTAAAGACCATTATTATGTTAAATAATGAGCATCAAAAGTGTGTGTATGCACTTTCATGTATAAAATATATAAAGTTAGATGTGTGTAGTTTGTTGTATGTGAAAATAAACTACAGCTTCTTGCTGCACAAACCTGGAACAGCCCTCTTTACAACATACATTTGCAGGAGCAAAAAAGCAGCTCAATATCAAGTCAGAGCAAAGCTGAAAAATTAAGATGCAGATTTTTAATTACATGTGGAAATGAGGACATTTGGGTCTGGGCTTTGGCCCGGGTACAGTCAAACATAAAAGCCAATTTTATTGCTATGAACTGGAAGTGACTCTTTCCCCTGTAAACTCCCTCATGGTAACTTCTTGTACAGCCAAAGCCTCTCTGTCACTTATTGTGTGACTTGCCAGAGCCAGCACTGCTTCACCTAGCTGAATGCTCTTGAAGTCAGCAGAGTTACTTTACTCATCATTTTAAAGGCAGCTGTAGTCAACAGTTGTGTAAATGAAAGGAGAATTCAGCCCGAGAGTGGCAAGAAACTATGGACTGCAATTTTAAAATTGATTTTCTGTGCTTGTATCTTTTTCCCTGCAGTATTAGCGACAAATCTTTCAGTTCTGGAAACAGTCATGAGGCACCTTTCCCTTAACATTTTCGGTTGGGAGCTACAAGTGCCTTTTTAGCCTGATTTCTCAAAGTGCAAGGCTCATACAATCTTATTTTCTGCCTGCCATCTGCAAAAAAAAAGGCCTCAACCAAATCCGATAGATGGTCAGAAGTCTCAAAACCAATTATGATCACAGGAGGTTTGTGAAACCTAATGGCTTGAGAAAAAGCCCAACTTACTGACTCACTAACAGGAAACAAATATTTGGCTTGGCAGCAGCCTGCTCGCCAGTCAGCGTACGTGATGGCCAGTCAGTCGGTGTTTACCTAGCCAAAGCATTGCTGCCTTTTGGTGACTTGGCATGTCACAGAGTAAGAAAATAATGCCTTATGAAAATAATAAAAGGACCTTTTAAAAGTCTGCAGTTCTGGCTGCCAATTTTATTCTAATAGAGGTGATGCATCAGAATTCAATAGAGTTCAACCAATAGAGGATATTTATCAGAATTTAATGACTACTTAAAAACGTAATTGATATCTTACAGTGCAGGACAAATTATACATTGAAATCCAATATATACCCCTGTAAACTGTCCAAAGCACAAAATGCCTTTTGTCTTTGTGAAGGTCTGTTGAAGGTGATGGTGATGGTGAACAGGACAGCTTCCCTCAGGGACATTCCTGTCCTCTATTGCAGTTTCTCAACAACTGCTTAAGGACTTTACTTTTGTCTTACAATTCACCCCATTTTCCTAGCACCACCCACTTCAGTTTTGGGGCCAGACTCTCAAGGGGCTTTAGGCACCTAATTCCCACTGAAGTAAAGGGTGGTTAGATGCCTAAAGACTAGGTGTATCTGGGGCAAGGTTGCTGCTTCTGCCTGAGAGCAGCCCCTTTCAAGGTCATCAGTGCTCCTGGCTGCCCTCTGGGCTCCAGACATACCACCTATACCGTGGAGCCTGCGCATCTTGCACAGATGTGTTATAACAGGGAGGGGAAGGGTCTGCACACTCCAGCTACAGCAGCTGAATCTGGGCCCGAGAGCACTTCCTGCCCTGGGTGCGTTTTGCCCCTCGGCTCGAACCTGCCCCTGCCCCTGCCCCCCTGTACATCCCGTGCAGGCTGAGAGTATGAGATGAAAATGGGGCAAGGAGGGGAATGGCATTGCAGTGGTGGTAGGTAGAGAGCCTGTACTCCAGCCAGCTCTTAACAGAGCCACTGCTGCAGTTTCATGACCTGGGTAACCCCAGTGGCCCTTCCCTGCTTGCCCAAGGGGAGCGGTGCTGATGGGGAAGTGAAAGCCCCATCCCCTCAGCCTTTCCTGAGAGCTGAGCTTGAAGGAGCCCGAGGGAAGGAAAGCCCAGGCAGCTGGGCAACCCTGCTCATGTCCACGCCAGTTCGGCTCTGCACAAGCTCGTCCCAAAACAACTTAGAGAGCAGGGAGGGCTTGTCCCTTGCTGCTTTGCTTGCAGTCAACTTGCAAAATAATTCCTCCAGGATGATCACACAGGGCAAATGAAAAGCTCAATCCTGAATCCTCCACTGCTGTGGGTAATCCCTGTTTCAAGGAGTAAAGTCTCTTGTGTAAATGCAGAATAGAAAATTGAGGGTTTCAGAGAAAGTGTAAGCCTTGGATAGCATGCTTTGCACGTATCAGATTTAAAAATTTTTATTTATTTTTAATTAATGAGCTCTGTAAAGCCAAAAGAAGACTGATAGCAGAGGGAGTCATGATTTGGGTGGGATGGAAGTTAGCACACCAGAGAGTAAGAATCTTCAAAACTGGCCATGAAAGAAAGAAGTTCAGTTTAAGTTTGTTGAGGTTTTTAATAGGTTAAAGTCGATGTATGTATGTACTTAGATTAGGGAATAGTCATGAAAAGAAGAAATAAAGGAGCTGGAGAAAAAGATGTAGATTGTTAGGAAGCATTAGGAATTGAGAAAAACAAATTACATTATTCTACGGGGAAAGAGAGACAACTACAACATACAGAAATATATAGAAACCAATTCTTCCTATAGGGAATATTCCACACCTTGCACAATATTGCCCTAATTAGAAAATGTACCATAATGAATGACAGTTGCAAAGCATAAAGGCAAAGAAGAGCTTATAGTAAAATTCAAAGTCCAAAGCTGGTTAGTTGTTGAGAGGGAAAGATACTGTTTTCAGGTCATGATGAAGGAAAAGGGTGTAAAGTTATGGAAATGTTCATTATTAGAAAAATTAAGTAAAGGATTATTTGTTTTTATAGAAGGGTGGAATCTTGCCTGCTTTAAAATCAATTCTAAAATTTACACTGAATTCTGTGAGGTCAGGTTTTCTTTTCAGTAAAGTCAATGTACTGAGTTTAACTCTCTTGCAGATACGTTGTTATACAGATTAAATTATTAAAATACAGTATTCTAGAGAAAGGAAGCTCTCGGTCGGGGGTTCATTTGCCAGCTCTGGTACGGGGTTTTTTGTGATCTTTGCCAAGTCAATCATTTTCCGTGCCTCAGCTCCCAGTCATCAACCGACCCGTGGGTGTGAGCCTGGAGAGGTGTGCTGTCTCGGTAGCTTTTATCCCAGGGATTTAACCTCACACCGCAAACGCATCCAGTCCGCAGCACAGCCTGGAAGCCTCCCAGCAAGAGGGCTTCTCCCGGCTCTTAGCGCTGCCCTACGCTCGCCTGGCTCAGCGCTACGGGGAGTTCCGCCTTAAGGCCGGGACGACCCCAACCAGAGCCAGACGGCCACTTGTAGTGATGTAAATCTTTTTTTTCCCCCTCTCCTCCTCTCTCGAGGTGTAGACACAATCAACTGTTCCAGGAAAATGCTCGATTTGTGCATCCCACATACATCGATTTGGTCAATCTGCTTTTCGATCCTTCACTGAGCACAACAAATGAACCCATTCAAAAAAAAAAAAAAAAAAAAAAAAAAAAAAAAAAAAAANGCCGCTATTTTCTCAGGTGGTCGGAGGTGTTTTTAACAGCCCGGCTTCCCCGGCGGGGGCCGGTGGGGAGGGAAGCCGGGCAAGAGCGCGGCGGGAGCCCCGACGGGACGGTCCGACCCAGCCCCGGGATATCCCAAAAGGGCCGGGCCACATCTCGGGCTGGAAACCCCACGGTCTCCCTCAAAGCCCCCCAGTCTGCCGGGGGGCCAGCAGCCCGGTCCGAACTGCAGGGTTATCTCCACAGGTTGCCGCGAGTGTCGGGGTGGCCGCGGCCGCGCATCCCCACAGAGGGCCGCGGCCACCGCGCCCCGACTTCGCTCGGCTCCGGCCGCTGTGGGGGACACGGCCGGTTTCCCCTGCTCCCTATTTTCTCGCCCTGTTTCACATGAGCCTCCATGAAGCAGGGTCGTCGGTGAGTGGGATGAAAAGCGCGCTGCGAATAACGTGGAAAAAAACAAACATTTTTTATTTTAAATGTGGGGTTTTTTTCCCTTTATCCCCTAGGAAGCGTGAAAATTCATTTGAACGCGCTGGGGACTCCGAAGTGCCTCTGGAGATTTAGTTGGAGGGACGGGGCGGTCGGGCACATGCAGCCGTCCCCTCCGGACCCACGGAGAAGTGCGTGGTCTCACCCCGGGGGCCCACGGAGACGGGCTCGCCGCGGGGCGGGGAGCCACCTGCTATGGGATCGCCCTGCGGTCCCCACCGCCTCTGCGGGTGGGGCACATGCGTGGTGCTGCCGCATACGTGTAGCATCCCCGGAGAAACGGCTGCCCCGTCTCATCCCGTGGGTGCCGTGGGGGAAGAGGCGGCTCGCGGTGGTGCCCCGGGGCCACCCGGCACTCGCCGGCCGGGTGCACCGCGGGGCGGCAGGACGGCCTGTGCAGGAGGGCGAGCTGCAAACCCAACCCTCGGTCAAAGGATGCCGTCCCCGGGGGGACCGCGGGTCCGGGGTCCCGTGAGGGAGAGTGCTTCCCCGGCCCCAACGCCCGAGTGTCGCGGGAGAGGATGCAATGTGAACCGGCGAGCCCCGAAATGAGGCCGGGCAGCCAGAGCCGAAAAGTATCCAAGTCGGTCCCAAGCAAAACAAGAGATGAAACATTTCAGGTTATTACGTTCTCCCTTTGAAGCGAACTATTTCCCTCAGATAACAATGCGTAGGTATGTTTAGACAGCTCGGCTCGTCCGAGGAGAATGCGTCTTGCGCTATTTGAGAAAAACTCTAAGAGTAAGTGCAAATATTTGATGCTGAAGAGCTCTTAAGGCTTGAAGAGTACCATTTACTTATTTCTACACATCAGTGTGGGCTTAGGATGTTAAATAGATTAAAAGGCTAAGAGAGGTCACTGAAGTAGACTCTCTTTCTCTCATCCTGACTTTTTTTCCTTGCGAAGTTTTTGCACTTTCTTTAGAGTGTCCTTGGCAAACTCCTCTCAAGAGCCACCTCGGATACTGTATAAGTTCGTGGCTCTCTCAACGCCGGCCCCCTCCCCTCCCCTNCTGGCGGGGCGGGGGGGCCGGGCCGGCGCCCACCTCCCGCCTGTCGCGGGCTGCCCCGGCGGTGACACGGGCAGCCAGGGGAGGGGGGGACCAGGGCGACCGCGGGAGGAGCCGCTCAGCCGGGGACGGCCACGTCGTTTCAATTTAATCTCATTTAAAAAGACATAACTAATAAATTTGTATGGACGGGGCTGCCGGAGACGTAAAGCAGAGTCGATAGTGGTTCAATCCCATTGAACCCTATTGAAAACCATGACAACAAGGAACAAGCTCCGATTTATCCCGGAGAGTTAAAGCACATTGTGGGAAGGCGTCAATCACCTATTATTCCAGATCTGAACAAATGCAAAACCTTGACTGGAACAAATGCTTCCAACAGGTCCGGGACATAGGGCTACATTTCCCTTTTGTTCACGGCCTAGCAGTTGGCATGTATTTGTGCTCCCCTCGCTCCGACCACCCAGGACGGCTGGGAGGCTGTGCTCGGAGCGGGGAAGATAACTACTGTCACCAGGCACGCTTGATAGGTGGCTGCAGTAATCACGGCCTGGGAATCGTTTATATGGAGCCTGTCCAGTCCCGAAGAAATATGCGGGAAGTTGGCCAAACGGAGCCTTGAGCCCCGTTCATCTCCCCCACAAATCTCGCCGATATAAATCTCGCCTCTCCCTTGTCGTTATTACTCTATTGACATTTTCCCCGTGAAGTGTAACTGCTTCCAGAAGCGACGGCCAGAGCAGGGCGGGGAGGGGCGGCGGCGGCCGGGGGCAGGCGGGGAGCGGGGCTGGGGGCGAGAGCCGGGATGGATAAATATAATCTATACACAATAGCTTATAGTCGTCTGTTTGGACAGGGAAATTTGAACCGACAAAGCGGCCGGCTCGAAGGGTATCTCCGTGCGTAGCTGGGTTTCTATTTCCAGGCGCGCAGTGCGTCATCACACGGTTTCACGCCGTTTGCCCGACGGTGCTGTTGCTGCCTGCGCTTTGGCCGGCATTCAAGGGAAAGCGGCTCTGCCCGGGGGCCAGGAGGTGTCTCCTTCCCTCCAGGCTTTCCTCCGTCCAGCCGGCCTCGCCTCCCACTGGTTTTCTTGATGGGCGCCGGGTCCCTCCCGCGAAAGCGGCGGGAAGCGGTGGGGACGGGCCCTGCGGCGTGCGGGTGGGGAGCGTGTCCCCCCCCCGCCCTCTCCGGCCCCCACGGCTTGGCCCACGCTGCGCGACCCGCGTGAAAGGGGCTAATCGCGCCCATCGGTCGCTTCTGCCCTTGCCCTGCGACTGAGGACCGAGACCTGCCACTGCAGTTTCGCATTTGAAAGGCTCATCAGGCTTCTTATTTCTGTATCATATTTTTTTTTACAAGTCCTCGGCGGCCATCGAGGCTGGGCAAAGCCCGACCGCAGCTTCGCGGGGGGACGGGGCCGGCCGGTGAAAAGCTACGAGGAGGCGCTGGCACCGCTGAGCGGACCGCGGAGCTGCCGCCGGGCCTCCCCCGGGCCGTGCCCAGCCGGAGTCCGCACCCCTCCTCCCGGGGGGGCCGGGGCTCCGGGCCTGCTCGCTGCTGCTCTCGGCAGATGAAGCGGCGCTCGGCGGGGACGGGAGACGCGCGGATAAATAAACGCGCCGTGTTTGATCTTTTCTCCCTCTCTCCCAGCTGGAATCGTTTCAGCCACTCACACATATCGCCCGAGGGGATATTCCTTGGGTTATGACAAGGCAAAATGATGCTAAAAAAATTCCCTCCCTCACCCCTCCTCCCGACTCTTGCTTATGGACCAAGTGTGTCGGGCTCCCCGCGTTTCTCCAGCCAAGCTCACGCCATCACCCTTCCCGAGAGAAAGGTGCACCTTCCATCCACCGTGCTCAGCAGAGGCAAAAAAAAAACCCACCCAAAACCCGGAGACCCCATCCCCTCAACGCACACACCCGCCAGACTTCCCCGCCGAGAGCTCAGCCGAGGTGTGAAAAAAACCCCGCTGAGGGTAGGAAACCTGCCGATGACAAGCGGGAGAATTGGAGGTAGCACGGCAAACAGCCCAGGGAAATGAAACAAATAACGACTTAAATTCCTTCCAGGTTTAAAAAGGGGGGGGGGGGATAAAGAGGGAGAAGCGGGGAGGGGGCTCTCGGCAGGCTCTGCGGATGTCCTGGGAGGATTCACTTTGTCTGCGGATAGAGGGGACGCTGGTGGCTTTGGTGGCGGGTGGAGGGGGGTGGTTGTTGGTCATCCACATGCCACCCAAGATGTTATTCACTGCTAACAATTACCATTATCTGTCCCCACTTTTGGCTAATCAGACAGAATATGTAATGATGAAGCCTGTTTCCTGCTGTCTTTGGGAGGTAACGGGTTATTCTCTCATGGGGGTGGCGGGAGGGGGGTTACACCTACTCCCATTAGGGCTTTAGCACTTGACTAATTCAGGTACTTAGCATCCTATAGACAGGGACGGTTTGAAAGCAGGCAGTGTTTTGCAGCGGGGAGGACTGTTTATATAAACAGGACACCTCTGTAAACGACACTAATATTTGGGGTTAGGTGGCGATGGAAGGGAAGGTCCTCTTGAGCCGGGAGATTCCCCAGTAACTGGGAGCAGTCCTTTCCTCGCAGCTTTTAAGGGAGGGAGTTCGCGGCTTTGGGACGATATATTTTTCTCTGGGGGGGTGTACACAACCTACCATGGCCACATCTGGCAGGATCAGTTTTACAGTGAGGAGCATTTTGGATTTACCAGAGCAGGATGCTAATAGCATAAAGCAAGCCTCTGACCATCACCACTCAACGGAGAACTACACCGGCTCGCCGTACCGAGGGTGGATAGAAACAGACAGAAATCACTATCCCTGTGAGTATGAAACGGACAGGAATTCGCCATCTCCGCACAGATATCTTTTATTTGTTTCCCTTCTTCCTTCGGGGAAGATGAAGAAGCGAATCGCCAGCGTGTGTAGCCTACAGGGTCGGGGGGATCCAGGCTGGGAATTTTATAGAATATTACTGAATTGCAACAAAAACAGCAGGAGCATCCCGGCCACGAGCTTAAGAGAGAAAAGATGTACTTTTTTCCCCGTAAGTCTGTGCATGTTCCTAGCTATGGCAGAAAGCAAAACCTCAGGCTGTGTCCGCCCGTCTCTCTGCGCTTATCGTTTAAGCTCGCTTCCCGGATTTTTTTTTTTCCCCGTTTCATTGTTGCAAGACATCTTGCCTTTTTGTGCCGGAGGGGTTTCAGGTCACCCCACGCACCGTAGAGGAAAGCTAAGCACACACCCAGTGCCTCGCCTCCCCGCGCTGCCGCGGAGCGCGCCGTGGGCGCCGCCGCCTAGACCCACGCGTCTGCCATCGCGGAGAGCAGGCTCCGGCTCACAAGCCCAGCTGTGTAGCACACCGGTCTAACCTCACACACATAAACTGTGCCGCAGATATACGGCGTTTAATGTATACCTGTGTGTGCATGGGGGGAGACCGTCCTTTGGATAGATGCGGAAACCCCATCGGGATAAGTTAGGTATTAAGGTAATCGAGCGGCTGGGGAAAAGTAGTAATGAAACGACTGGGCAGCCCGATATTGCCTTTTAGCACCGAGCGAGCACAAACGCCACCAGACCGCAAGCCCCCGGGCTGTGCACGGCGAAGCGGCCGTGGCCGCGCCCGTGCGGGGGCTGACGCCGTGGCAGAGCCGCTCCCCCGCAGGGTGAGGTTCAATGTATTCGGGGAGTTAGCCCACATCTCTTGTTGACTGTAGGGATTAATCCGGCCCGGTAAACAGCCGGGGCTCTCCCTGCGGGTGGCGTTTCGGCTCTCGACGGCCCGGCGCCTCCTCGGTGCCTGCCCCGCGCCCCCTCCCCGGCCTCCCCCTCTCTCTAACCCCCTCGCTGTCCCCAGCTTCCGACGAGAGCGGCCCGGAGCTGGGCTTGCCCGAC
>VYZW01052113.1:82645-101726 GCA_013401315.1 Balaeniceps rex
GGCTCCCGGGGCGGCGGCGGGCAGGCCGGCGGCGCGGCCGGCCGGGTCGAAGCTGCCCGGGCCGCCTTCCCCTCCGCCGGTCTCGCCCGAGGGCGCGGATGCCGGGCGCGGCTCTATTTTTGTAAAACCTCCGCTCCTCCGTCTCCTTTTCGAAAGGTTCCCTGTTGAAAAATAATAATACTCCTAGCGACCTAGTTTATTTTAAAATAGCTGATTCTTCCAGTGACTAATAAAATGATTTGTGGCAAATAAATTTTTCCCGGCGGAGACGTGTGTTTTTGACGATAGGGGCTTTTTCGTAGGATTACCTCCTGCGCCGTAAGAGCATAAATACTTCTCCTGATCGCGCCGGCGGAATTTCACTTTCAAGTTGGTTTGTTTTACCCACGTGCGCCAGTGAACGGCGAATAAAGTTTGCTGCAAGCATCTCACTGTAAACCTGCAGATATTTCCTCCGGGAAGCGTGAGCCCGGACCCCCCCGTCTCTGCAGGCTCCCCGACTTTTCGTTTCGGGCGCAGCGCAGGGCCGCGGTTCATTGCTGTCTTTTTTTAAGAGCCGCTAAGGCTGGACTCAGAATTAAGCCGATCTTCCCGTTAGTCTGTATCTGTTCCAAAGATCGACTGGGGAACGGTAGCCGAGAGAAAATAGCGATACCTTTCGACGCCCAGAGAATTATGTTTTGAAACGCTTTGATGAACTATTGATTTTATTAATTTTTTGGGGAAAAAAAGTCATATAATTGTCCTGGCAACCGCCAATGGGGAAAAACCCTCAAAAAAAAAACAACCCGAACCCTGGTATCTGAAATACAGACTAGACCGGCTGCCTCCATCCCTCCGACGGGAGCCGCGGATCAGGAACACAAAGGGAATATCTAGGGGCGAAGACTCCACGGAGACTGATGCAGACAATCTGCTAGCCGAGGAAAAGCTGCCGAGGGAAAGGGATGCGCAGAAGCTGTTTATTTTGGTTTGGTTTATTCCCTGGAAGGGGGTTACTTCGGACCAGATGTGCCCCCTGGGATGTGTCGTGCTGCCTACACGTCCCGGGGAGACCTCGGGGAGCGGGGCTGTGAGGTTCCGCCGTCGCGGCTGGGGAGGCGGACAAAAGCACCCACGGGAGCGCGTGGGTGCTTTTGGCGGCCTCCCCAGCTGCGACGGCGGCGGCAGCATCGCCCCGCTCCCCTCCCAGCCCTACCTTCCCCAGGGCCGCTTCCCCTCCGCTGGGGCGGCTCGGTGTCGCCTGTGGCCTCCGTGCGGGAGGATCCGACCCGGTTGCAGGCAGGGCAGGTCGGGGAGGATGGAGCGACGCCGGTCCTCCCACCTGCATCTCCTTCCCTGCTTGGGCAGGGGGCCATGTGCCAAAGGGGAGATGCAGAGCGGACCAGGCTTCTGGGATGTGCGGGAAGGACCCAGGGGAATACAGACTCTGTGTCACCTGTTTTTTTTTGTTGTTGTCTCCCGCCCCCCTTCCCTTTATATTTCTTCCTGCCACCCGAAATCTTTTTTTCTTTTTTTTCCTCTTTTTTTTTTTTTTTTTTTTAAGTCTCAGCTGCTGGCCACCTTGTCTCCCATATGGATGGGGTTATCTTAGAAGAATCTCCCAGAGAATCGCTCCTTAAACCTCCTTTTGTCTTGGGGGTTGAAAAGAGCATTGTTGTGCATGAAAAGGACCTAGACAAAATCCGCACTGTTTCAATTCAGGACTGTTTAATCAGTCCCTAGTGACAATTTTATGGGTTTTAGGCGGTACAATAGTATCTTTTAAAACCTTGTGGCCTTCATGAAAACAAAGGGCTTGAATTTTATGGGCTTACAACTCCAATTAGAACAGTGCCAATGTGTATGGGAGATTATCAAATTTGTATCATAAAACCCCTTTATAATAAATGATTGCTGGAAGCTGGGGAGAGGCGGGGGGAAGAAGGGACCCAGACTTCAAGCAATGGACTTTGTCGCATGTAGTTTTAAAAGTGCACATGCTGCTCTCCATTTTAACTCTTTGCGACCCAGCTATGCAGCAGGATCAGCCGTGGAAAGAGTGTGACATCGTCATTAGAAGGGGAAACAAAGACAACAGGAGAAGACCCCTCCTCCTCAGCCCAAATCTACCCTCCGTCAGCTTGCCGAGGGTTTGGCAGCATCCCACCCGGAAGGCTCCCTGCCCGGCTCCTGGGTTATCTGGGCTGCCCTCCTGTCCTGGAGCCCACACATGGCCATAGGAAGCATCTGTAAAATAGGAGGTCTTCATTATATTACTGCTTTTACCAGTTATTGGCTGTATGGGCAATACAGAGGGTGCCAGGGTGTCCCTTCCCTTCCCAGCCCCAGGATGCAGTGATTTCCTCGAGAGACTGGCTGCAATGTCCCCTGATGCTGGTTCTTTACGCAAAATGTGTGGTTTGTGACCATTGCCTTTTACCAAGCCCAGGGAATGGGAAAGGTGCAATTCCTGGGCGCCGGCAAAGGCTGAAGTTGTGCCCTTGCAGGCTGAGGGAAGGTGACCACAACAGGGGCGCAGGGAGGATGATAGAGTCAGGTTCAAGTACTGAGAAAAGCAGCCCCCTTAATTTGATACATCCCAGTAGAAATAATTAAATATTAAATAGTATTAAGTATTAAAGAATGAGTCAATTCAATTGACTATGGTGATTTACAGTAAAAAGAAAAAGCCTTGTGAAGAGGATAGGGCAGGACTGAAAATAATTTCCCTGATAGAAACGGATGAATCCGCCTAAAATTTAAGTGTATTTAGCAAGGAAAATTGATTTGTTAAGCCATATCTAGGACATCCATCTTAACAAATGTCATTGATAGCGACTTTGGGGCAAAAGAAACCTACTGCCTTTCAGTGTATTTTCTGTTACTTTGGCTTGGTTTTTAATAAGGCACGAAATCATCTCAGTTGTTGGTGTGTTGGTTTTTTTTCTCCTCCTCAAAAGGGTGAATGCACACACAATCTCCGCCTTTTCTCCCTTTCTTTTGCCCCACCAGGTCTCGCTGTTACTTTCACCCTGCAAACAGGCTTGTGATTTCGCTGAACCTGATGAATAAACATGTCATGATCAAGACCTAAATGCCATCTTCAGCTAATGAAAAGCATTGCTAACATCTTCAAACATCTTCCCCGGTGCTTTATTCTTAGTCAGTAAATAAACTATTGACTTTGCAAAGGCCCAGCCCTGTTTCAGTGGGAGCCCCTGGGCACGTTTGTTAACTCAGGACTAAGGCATTAAAACAAATCACTAGACTGCCTCCAAAAAATGGACAATAGTTCTGAAAGAGCATATAATCGAGCTTCTTTGCAGTAATTTATGGATGAGTTGAGTGTGCCCCTGCATGTCCCTCATTAGTCTTTGGATGTACACACTATACATTTTAAAAATTGCAACAGATTGAAAACATCACCTCCCAAACAGAACTCTGCTATGTACCAAAATAAATTCTCTTATCACTGATTTAGGAAAGGCTCCTGGCAGCCTTGCAGTATGTACGTCTGGGTTAATAACCCATCTGTACTGTGCTGCTAACTAAGTGCAAGTCAGGTCTGTGGAAACTTTTTAGACTTTTCAGCCCCTCCTACCTCGTAGCACTCTATAGGAGCAAGCCTTCCACCGCTGGTCAGAGCTCAGCTCACTTTGCTTTCAGAAACCAGTGGTGCCCAGCACTTTCTGTGGTGGAGCACAGGCCTGGCTCTGCCTGTAGTCAGCGCCCTTCATAACCTTCAGTTCATTGATGAAGGTAGTGTCTTACTGGTCTCAAATGACTGATGACTGCTGCTTCTTGAGAAGATGAGAACAGCTAGGATGCAAGGAACAGCAGTTTCTGAGCCTTACGAATGGTACTCAGCCCTTTCATCAAAAGCCTAGATAGCACATTTTCCTTTTCCTCAGCTGGTGCTTCCAACCCTTGAGTATTGGTCCAGTCCCATATATATTGGCCATCAGGTAGTGCACTCTTTTCAGAATTCCTGCCATGACCAAAGAATTGCAAAGCAAAGACTCCACTCCATCTACTTGACATAAAAAAAATCAGATGAAGCAGTCTGATTGCATCAGCAACGACAGAAGGACCCCAAGCACCTCGTGTAACTTCCAGAAGGCTTCTAATTCATCTTAGTTAAAAGGGAAATTCCTGTGGGAAGGGAGGCAGTGGATGCAGAGTTGCCCATGTCAGAGAAGTTGCAGTGCATAAAGCTCTGCTCAAGTATCACACAGGAGCAGAGTAGCTCAGATCAGCAGTAACTAACATTATTAATATGATAAAAAAAATCACACATCTATAGGCCTTTTTAGTAAGGTCTGTTGTGACAGGACAAGGACTAATGGTTTTAAACTAAAGGAGGGGAGATTTAGGCTAGATATAAGGAAAAAATTTTTTACACTGAGGGGGGTGAAGCACTGGAACAGGTTGCCCAGAGAGGTAGTGGAGGCCCCATCCCTAGAAACATTCAAGGTCAGGCTGGACGGGGCTCTGAGCAACCTGATCTAGTTGATGATGTCCCTGCTCACTGCAGGGGGGTTGGACTAGATGACCTCTAAAGGTCCCTTCCAACCCAAAGCATTCTATGATTCTATGATTCTATGATTCTACAGGCATAAGAGATCTCTGCCTGCCACTAAGCACAGATTACTGAGCTATGAGATCAGGATTACTTTTCATCATATTAAGGCTTACAATTGCATTCTAAACAGTGAAGGCAATCAGCTCTCTAGGCTGAGGATGTTGGCAGTTGTGCCAGTTTTCGTCAGTTTTCTCCAGTCCTATTTAAAAGAGGTCATGATGGATATTGGAAATGTACCCTCCAAAGATAAGTCTCACAAGCAAAAATTGGGATGCCTCTCTCCAGACCAGAGCTATACCTTTCAAATGAACGAGTCCATTTCAGACATCCACAAGTCTCAGACTGCCTTCCCGAACAAAAGGAGACCAAATCATTTAGAGATGATGTCATGTTCTTCATAAGCCTTTGCTCCATGTAATACTTAAACTTGGGAGTCAGATATCCTCTTCAGAATCTGACAGAATTTGGCTCTGGATGAGGAATACTTTAAAAGAGAAAAGGAACAGAGAGAAACAGGAAAAAGGTGTAGACAAACCAGTAGCAACAATGAAAAGAATAAATCTCCTCACCAGTTCTGGATCCCAGAGGGTGCATTTCCATGGGACTGTCCATGCTGCTTTCAAGCAGTCAGCCAAATCCCTCAGGAGCATTTGACATGCAGGACAGTCCTGCTCACTAGTTCACAGTGTCCCCGACAACAAAAATGATTTCTTGACATTCCCAACAGCCACAGTATTTTGCTTTGCAGTATTCGTTGGCAGGAAGCATCAGACTTTGTATGCTGGGAATGCAATTTTCCTCTTACTTCCTTATTTTCCTGTTGTGGGTGGATGGGAGATTTGGTACTAAGTTAATGACTTTATGATATTCAACACTAATCATGATTTTACTAAATCATAGATATAGCCACTTAAATATATATAGAAAATACCAATCTGGAGAGAAAAAGAAATCCTTATTTTTATAAAATAGATTGATTTATGTAATTACACATGAATTATACAGTCAAACTTCAGTATATTGGTGCTATGTTGGGGTGTTTGCATGCCTTACCCCATACACGTTACATGCATTTAAGTAAATCATGTCTTTCTTTAGCTGTGATAAAAGAGCAATTGAGAAGAAAATATACTACTGATATTTCTCCATATCTGAATACTGTGGAAAAAGACTGAAGATCACTGACATCTGTTGTATCTCTGCTCAGACATGTGATTACTTGTGTTAACTGCTGTTTTCATAAAACCTGTATAAAGCCTTTTGCTTCTTTTTTCTATAGCCATTCTTCAAGGATTGTATCCTGTCTTGGATACCTTCTACACCTATCCCATATGCTCATGACTTTCCAACATTGCCAGACAAAGTAAACTTCCCTGAAAAGGCTGCAGCCCAGTATAGAAAGGTGCCCAATAGCTAGTGCAGTGCTTTTCTGGAAGCTGTTGATTTGCCTCTTTCTGTTGTTTGTATGCATTCACGTAGAGCTCCTAATTGGACACATCTGCTCTCTGCAAAATACAGTATCGTCCATGATGATTGCTTTGCCATCACACTTCAGAAAATGCATCTGCTGCTGCTATCTGGGCACTGGTTGGGGGCTCCTCCTCATCTCTTCTGGAAATTTCCCAGTTGCTTTCGGAGAGCACAATGTTACCAAACGTCCTAATATAAAAATCTTGAGGAACTAATTCTACCACCGAGTAATCTTCAAACCCAGTTATCCAAGCAGTTTTCACAGTACTAATGTGTAAGTTTGTGATTACTTTAACATTTGTCTATTCAAATTTGGCTATTGAAAATTAACTTTATCTATGCTTCAAAGTAATCTAGAGTTTATTATTGTTTTCTGCTTTGAGTATTTTAGTTTTAAATGTGTCTTTGGCAGCAGAGAGTTGAATTTGGGGTACACTGAAATTTGAAGCCACTACAGGAGTACTGTTCTGGTGTCTACATTTTAAGAAAGATGTTGAAGTAGTCAAGAGCAATCATGCAAGAGCCACAGGAAAGGTAAAGGCTTGGCAACCATCCTGTGGAGTGAAGGTTGTGGTAGGTGTCCTGTCTATTCTAGCTTATCAAAGAGACTGAAGAAGCAGCCTAAGTTAAAGCACTCACACAGTAAACATAAATTTGATCATAAAAGGCTCTTCAGTTTAGCTGGAAAGTTTAATGAGGTCCAACAGTTAGATAAAACCTAGTTCAAAATCTAGCCTGACTCCTAATCAGTGAGAATAATTAGCCATTTTTACAACAACTCGGTGGCAAATTCCCTGACTCTGAAAATTTTTAATGGGATATTTAAACAAAAATTTTCTAATCTAATCATAGATGTTGGCCTTGTGTTGAGAATTAATGACAGGGATCCCCATGGCTCATATTGTATTAGAGATGACAGTGCTTGATCAGAACAAGCCCTTTTGGCCTTAAAATGCGCACATCTAAATTTGCTACCCTGGTGGACTTCAGGTGCCAGAACAGCCTCTGTCATCAACCTGTGTAAATTATCAGCACCCCTGGGCTACTTTAATTTCAGCTGATCATGAAAGAGCCCAATCAATCAGTATCATGGAAGTAGTTTTGAACTACACCAGATATAGCTGGGAATCTCTTCAGTGCTGTGATTGCATGTGCCGGCTCACAGGTAAATGGCTTGTCTAGAAGAGTTGCTGAATTTGGGGTAGATGCAGCTGAGAGGATAGTGGTGGGGTTGAACAACAGCACGGGCTCTTCTTTGTTGCCTGGTGTAGCCCCAGAGCCCACACTGCTAATGGCAGGTACCGGCTCTCCTGGGCTTCTTGGTAAAACTGTGCCCAGCCACACATGACACTCTCTGTGTCGCTATTTCTAGCAGCACCCACCTACCAGTTTGCAGACATCCTAGGGCAGCGATGCTACCAAAAGGCCAGATCTCTACCCCTCTCCCCAGCACCTTTTCCCCTCTGCTATGGCAGCATGAAGATCACCCAGGTTATCTTAGGTCTCCTTTTGGTCACTGTCCTTTCTCCCTCCGGCACTGACTTTGTAGAAAATGGGGGCTGCTAAGGACATCTTCAGACATCTTCTCAAGGGCACCTTGTAACAGCTGGGAAAAAGAGCTGAAAAATCAGGAGGCTGAGGAAATGTATGTGTGACTCTCTCTGTTGCTTTTTGTTTCCTCTTCTCTTGCTCTCTCTCTCCACCATCAGGCTATGCCTACTACAGAATCAGGCCAGTAGCTGCTCCTAACAGCCTCACTTTGTATTTTTTGCTATTGTCACTGTACCAGCCAATCATGTAAAAAATGATATATTGACTTGGCAGGTGCTTCTGTTTTGAACATGATTAAATAACTTTTTATTGTCATCTTCAAAGCATTTTTATGGTCATTTACTGAGTGAAAGGGGCTCTGATTTTGTGAGCATCTGCCAGAATATGTTTGATCCTGTCATCATTTCTTCAGAAAATCACGCGCCCGTAGCTAGAGTGCA
This sequence comes from Balaeniceps rex, assembly GCA_013401315.1. Lineage (NCBI taxonomy): Eukaryota > Metazoa > Chordata > Aves > Pelecaniformes > Balaenicipitidae > Balaeniceps > Balaeniceps rex. Next base: position 90,671 of record VYZW01052113.1, read on the forward strand.
AGATACGGTAAGTGCATGAATTGTCCATTGCACTCTGCACTTACAACACTGCCTTCATTGTCAATGATAACAACAGCAGGGGAGAGATCTTGGGAGTTAAGCTACCTGCTGTTTTCTCCTTGATGTTTGAGCTCTTGGATGCTGTATGAATCTCAGAGATGCAAAGAGCAGCTTCTTTGTTGATGCCCTATTTTATTGGTTATTTAAACATGGTATGCTGTTTGTAATTAGAGCTGACTAGAAAGGAGGACTTCCATTTCACAGGAGATGCTGGGTGTTTTGTTGTGTATCAGCATGGCAGTATTACAGCACTGATAGAGATCTGGGCCGTGCTTTGCTGCTGCTCATGGAGCTGCTCTGCAGACCTCCACTGGGCACCCAATTTTAAGTTCCCATTGTATTCCCACATATTGAGCATAATTCACGTGTACCCCTCAAACATCCCAATTCCACTGAACCAGCACTTTCCTGTGGAAAACCAGTTAGAGCACTCCCTGTCAGCATTATCTATCTATGCAGCAGCCTTCATTGACCTTCATCTGGGCTCACAGTCCCTGTGCACATCAAAATAGAAGTACTTCTTGCTAGCTGAGTTAGGCTAGTAATATTTTGTGGATGAAGCAAAGAGAGTTACAAGTAGCACATCTTTGTTTAAATTTAGCAGTAACCAGCTGGCCACATTCTGTAGGAAGCAGGAAGGGAGGATTCATAGGGAGGGAGGGATCTGATGGAAAGTCAAGCAGAGGCTATAAAAACATTTCTTTAAAATGGCAGCATAATGAAAAAGGGATGCCAAGCAAAGAGCTTACTGATCATCTGTGTATCACTCTTATAACATACTCCAGCTAGCTCAGCCCTCAGTTCGGAGGGGGCATGCAGGTGTTAGGAAGGATCACTTCCCACACATGGTATTTTCTGCAGGATTCTTTTCCACAGACAAAGCTTATTTGTACGTCATTACCACCCTCTGAGACAGGCTGTTAAAGTGCAAGGTGAAAAAGGCAAAAAGTTGAAGAGTATGAGAGTGTCAGTATTCCTGAGAACAACCAAAATAAGACTGACAGCAGAGGCTTGACTCTCAGAGGAAACCTATGGACTAACTGGTTGCATCTTTCCCTCATTTTCATACCCTTGTGTCCTTCAGGACTGCTGCTTCTCGACCATTGCTCTGCCATCTGTGTTTCTTTCGGTGCGGCTGTGCCACAACCATCCTCCTCACCTTTGACAGCAGTTACTTGTCCTCTCACAAAATTATCAATAAAGAAATGAAGTTAGTATAAAATCAGTTCTCATGGAATAATTTGAAAGACAAAAGAGGCAGTTAACAGTAATGACCTGTTTGTTGCAACAAAACAGCTCCTCACATCACGAAGGCAAAATCATTTGCTTTAAGAACTTCTTTCTTTTGGTTGCGAATGTCAAAGGAAGGAGTCTGTAGGAGATATTCAACACTCCCATGAATGTCTCTAATGAAGGAATATTTCTGGCTATATTCATGTGTTTATGCTTATGAGTCTATGCCACATTTTCAAGACCATGTCACACAAGTATTAAAAATCAGCGAGTCAGATCTCAAAAATCATGAGGTCAGTGTAAAGAATCATGAGATTTAAAAAGAAAGGGATAACCTTTTTTTGCCTCCTGGATTCTTTTTGAAGATCAGTTTTGTTACATTTTAAATGTTTTTGGATCTATTTTGTCTTTTCAAAAGAGCTTTTGAAGCTCAATGAGAACTAAAATGGCATGTGTTTGTACATGCTGTCACTTCGTCATCTGACTTCAAGAACTGGGCCACTGAAACAATTACAGTGGCAGTCCTGTAAAAATCATGAAAGTTGATGAATTCTGTCCTTTCAAAGGCAGGCACACCCTGCTGTAAAATAATTTGTCCCTCATGTGGTTAGCTGTGGAGGAAAGGTCCCTTCAGTCCTAGCCCTACCTTTAAAAATATCATGAGCCAGCTCTTCACGTGGTGTTTGTCACAGCAGCTCTAGGTACATCTTTGTGTCCGGCTGAGGGTCTGACCTGATTACCTTAATCACCTGGCATTGATACATACATATCGTATGTTCTCTCACCTTGACGTTTACACAGCTCTAGTCCATAGTCATTGACTAACCTGCTATCTTTATTTCTCATAACAACCCCTTGACAGTGTATGCATGCCAAATTAGGAATAGAGCTTTTGAAACAATGACTGCCCATCCACATATTTTCCTCCAAATCCCAACTTAAAGGTATTGAGCCTCTGGGTCATTTGGAACAGCCTCCATGAAGTTGCAGGCAACCATGCCATAAATGTGGAAAGATCCACAGGACTTCCACTGTGCGCCTTTCTCAGGCCAAAAGCCACGTGGTATTCTCCAGACCCTGTAACACCTAGCACCCTAGGACACTTGTACCTTATAACAAGTGTTAGACTTCTTACATTAACAGCTAATGCCCTACTGTAAAAAAGAAGGAAACCAAGGGGAGAGAGAAAGGAAATGAAAGAGAAAAAGAAGAGGAGAATATGCATGTGGAAAGGGACAAAGCAAGAGCGCATTGTCATGGGGTAGCTATATACAGCTCTTGTGAGATCTGGAGTCTCAGATGTGACCACTGCAGGGACAGGTGATGTACAGGTGAACTGGCTGAAGTAGCACAAGAAATGCAGCCGTTGACTGTGTGATTTTGTGTGCTCTACAGAGGCAGTGCCATGGTACTAGCATCCTTCAAACATGTCCCCTTGACCCAATCCTCTGATGTGGTGCAGAGAAGGGCAGTCTGGAGAGCACATCCGCAGCCCACCCACTGGGGCTGGTTGGGAAGCCAGTCTTCTCGTGAAAGTGGAAGGTGATGGAGAGATTCACCCTGGCCTCCCAGGGTACGGTGCCTCCCGTGTTTGCTAGCTCACAGGACTCTCCCAAACAGGTTTTCTCTTACTTTTCTGGTCACCTTTCTGGGTGCCTTTGGCTATTTGATCTGACTTTGTGAAGCCAGAGCAGCATATATAGGGCAGGTCATGTGGAGGAAGAGTCTGACCCAGAATATTTGCTGGAACTTCTTTCTTAACTGCTAAATATTGCACAGAGTAAAAACGTTGGGGTTTTTCCACCTTGCTAATCAGGAAAGAGGTAGATCTTAGCAATGAGATGATTATGAAAATCAGGAAGCAATTTAATTGTCTGAAAACAGCTTAATTAGAAAGAATATCATTTTCTTAAACGATAGTAATCATTTTCCTGGGGATTAAAGAATAGCAGATCTTAACTTCAAAGAAAATACCTTTTGCTATCAGAAGCCATATGACTGAAAGAACAATGGAAATAAATAAATCCATCTTTCCCCAGGTTCTCTTAAGCATTATTCATATGGGAACATTTTCCTTTTTTTGTTTAGTGTATAGATATACCATCAGTATTTATCTATAGCACAATAGCATCTAAGCCCCTCAGCAGGAGGAGGGCTCCACGTTGCGGTAGGTGCTGTCTAAATATATGGCAATATACTGTCAGATCCTCCCTCACAGGCCTAAAAAGGGGAAAAAATAGTACAGTAAGCAAGTTAAATGCATTGAGCCATCCTTGACTGCTTAAAAATGCCTAAACCTATTGGGTTTATTTGAATAACAAACAGCAGTTTTCAGGGACAGAGCAGTGGAAGAGTATAGAAGATACCTGCATAGGGGTGAGGCCTGTATTGTAGGTAGATTAGCCAAGTGTTGCTGGACCCTTCACGCTTTGGAAAACTAGCCCTTGACACTACTAGGGGTGTACTTGGAAGCCTAAGTATACAGTCTAAAAACTCCTACATTGACCTGTAGTTTCAGAGTGATAGTTAAGGCTTGTCTCATTCAGGGACACACCTAAGCACCTGCTTAACTTTAATTTAAAGTTCATGGTCTGGTCATGCTTATCCAGAGGCTGTTTCCTAGGGGACATAAATAATAAGTGTTACATATGCAAATATATTTAAATGCCTTTTTACTTGCAAAGTCAAACCTTCAAAAGCCACAACATTCCAGAAATGAGGTAGCCCCTTGGGCTTATTTACTCTGACATAGTCTTTAATCAACTGATCACACTGAATTTCTCCTATGAGATCTCTGTCTCATTCAGCACACAGCAGTTCCTTTAAAAGGCAGTTGTTCAATGCTTTGTATATTGCCTGCTCTTCACATTATTTTTCCCAAGTTAAAACATGCACACATGACAGAAAACCTTTTGTATGTCCTGTCAATAACATGATGGCAAGATAGCTGAGCTAATCTATCAGCTTGTTGCTGCTGGAAGGGCCATCCTATTCCCTTCTCTCTTTCCATCCCTGGCACCTCAATTGTAGGGCAGAATGTGGGTGGAAAAGGCAACCATAAAAAGCAGCCCATGTTCCTTTGAAAGATGGGCCTTTAAAAATGCATTTGAATATTGCCACAGGGAAGCAGTACATCAAGGACTGAAAAATACTGGCCCTACAGAAGGGTCGTGGTTTCACCCCAGCCGGCAACTAAGCCCCACACAGCTGCTCACTCACTCCCCCCCGGTGGGATGGGGGACAGAATCGGAAGAATAAAAATGAGAAAACTCGTGGGTTGAGATAAAGACAGTTTAATAGGCAAAGCAAAAGCCACAGGCGCAAGCAAAGGAAAACAAGGAATTAATTCACTACTTCCCATCGGCAGGCAGTTGTTCAGCCATCTCCAGGAAAGCAGGGCTCCATCATGCATAACGGTTACTTGGGAAGACAAATGCCATCACTCCAAACGTCCCTCCCTTCCCTCTTCTTCCCCCAGCTTTATATGCTGAGCATGATGTCATATGGTATGGAACACCCCTTTGGTCAGTTGGGGTCAGCTGTCCCGGCTGTGCCCCCTCCCAACTACTTGTGCACCCCCAGCCTCCTCGCTGGTGGGGTGGTGTGAGAAGCAGGAAAGGCCCTGACTCTGTGTAAGCACTGCTCAGCAGCAACGAAAACATCCCTGTGTTATCAACACTGTTTCCAGCACAAATCCAAAACATAGCCCCATAGTAGCTACTATGAAGAAAATTAACTCCACCCCAGCCAAAACCAGCAGAAGAGGGAATAGGGAAAAGATAGCTGGGAAGCTCTGAGTCTGAAAGAGATCTAGTGAACCAGGAGTTCAGTGGAAGCTGCCAGTACAACTATGAAGTAAAAAAGGCTAGTGTAATCCTTGGATTTTGAAGAATGAGTTGGAAAGCCAGAGAAAGAAGGTGATTTCTCTCCACCTCTAGCTCTGATGAGATTAGTGCTAGGTCACCATGTCTACTGGCTGCATCCATATTTTCAAAACACATTGCAGGAGAGCATGCAAACAAGAGCCACAAAATAATTCAAGAAAGATGAAAATAAAAGGATAATTAATAATAATTTAAAAAATATTTCTACTGGGCTTAGCAGAAACAAGATTGAAAGATCATTTCATTATAGCATAAAGATCTCTTCCCAGAGACACACGAGGTTATTATGCTGATTATTATGTGAAGAGACATATGGAATTTTATTGCTGAACCCTCTGCAGTAAGAGGGCTGATCCACAGGATCCGCTGTGCTCTAGCCTTCCTAGAGGCAAAAACCTCCTCACTTTAGGGCAGAAAGGCATAACAAAAACGGAGGCTGAAAGCCAGACAAAGCCAAACTTGGAGCAGGGCGCACTGTTGGAGGTGTGAGGGTTATTAGCTAAGGTAAGGACCTTTTAATGAAGACTGGAGAGCCCTCTGCAAGGCATGTTTAAATCACACAAATCACTCAGGGCTCAAGACAGGTCTTAACAGTGACATAAAATGACTGCTGATATATAGGAGGCTGGACAAGACGATTCATTGCTTTTTGGTTTTATTCTTGCCTGTGTAAATCAGTGCAGAAGCAATGCTAGTGACAGGTCCACAGGGCACAGCGTGGCTCTGAGTCCTGTTTTTCAGACTGGATCCTCGGAGTAGGCAAGCAGGAAGGCTTTGAGGAGAACTGCAGAAAAGAGGATCTAACCCTGCTTTCCAAGGCAAACTCTAACTCAAGCATTGCATCTTAAATCTTAACCTTCCCACTCAACCATTGTGATTGGAGAAGCTGTTGCTTTGGCTTGTATTTCTTGTTGTAAATCAGGCTCTTTTTCAGGCTGACTAGCACCTTTCACTAGCAGTGCTCCGGCTGAGACTAAACATCCTACTTGTAGACTAAGTCACTACTTAATGCAAGAATGGCTGTGGCAGAATCTGGCTGCAGCAATGCTCTTGTGTTGAGGAGCACTTTAGTCACCATCAGCCCTTGTTTGTTTTCATCAGAGAATCACTTATGGAGTCAAGAAGTTCTTCATGCAGGCATGTAAGATCTAGGAAAATATATTATGTAAAATGTGTCTTAAATTACGTTGAAAGGAGTCTTTTTAGCCACGCAGGTCCTTAACTGGTTATGTGAATGCTGCAGTTTAGTGTTTATCCTCCATGACTTCTTCCTGCCTGGGGGCAGCACACCAAGCTCAGTGGCATGGAGTATGAAAAGCTCCTCTGACACCCACTCAGCCTCACTGAATTCTTTTTAAGATGCCAGTGCAAAAGCATTGCTTTGGTTTTTCAAACACCAGTCATGGGATTCCCACCTTTTTTTTGCAGGGTATTCCTCATTGTTCAACTCCTTTTCTGAAGTAGAGCAGGCTCTTCATTGGTATTTTGGATTTCCTTACAGAATATGGATTCCCAAGTGCAACCACTGCTTGCCAAGAGGCTGCCTGTGGAAGCCGAGAGAGAAGTACAGTTGTAGGAGGGAAGAGAAGCGTAGTCCAAGTCTGGTTGCCCTTGCTTTGAATGCTAGCTGAGAATGTACCATCTCCAAAAGCAAGTATCTCACTAGGGAGCCAGTGCAGCTGCATTCTTACCTCACACACAGGCTGAAAACCATGGTGGGAACAGCTCTGCTAGTGGGACCCACAGGGATGAAAAAGCATGATTGCTTGACAGGCAAAACAGACAACCTGAGGGCATCTCTGGGGATGGTAGACTTCCACAAATAACTTTGCAGAAGGAAGCCCTGGCCCTTTACACTTTGCTGGGACTGGCACAGCCAAGGACGGAGGACACAGAGACTTCCTGTGAGAGGACTTCTGCCAGCACCTCCAGATCTAGAGGGTCCCAGTCCACAACCTGGGGAAAAGAGCTGACAGCCATTTTTGCAGGGGTTGCACTGTGCAGAGAACATGATTCCCACCGAATCATGGAGTTGGGCAGTCTGTAATCCCAGAAAGAACAGCAAACTGCTGTTAATCTGCAGAGAGGTGAGTGGGAACACATAATTTCCAGACAGTTCATATTACATGAGCATGGAAACTGTACACTGAGATAAGCATGGTGACAGCAATGGCTATAGTTACGGCGAAATACTAGAAATCTCTTCCTGTGGGCATGAGTAACCTGTGAGGACACTTCTGTTTGCCCTGGTGGAGGCAGGTTAGCACAGAAGGAGTTATCCTACCCCTGCTGGAACATGCTCCCAGGTAAATGGAACATCTACGCAAACCCAGAACAAACCAGAGACTTGACAGAGCACTGCAGTGAATTTCCAGCTTAGTATAGGAGGTATTGCTCAAACCGCCCAGGCCAAACATTACTCCAGTTTGTGACCCTAAGACAAAGTTCTGGCACATCAGCAGGTCGACAAGCCATCAAGCCACTGCACCACCTCAGGACAAGTACCATTCAATGTTAGTATCAGTGGTTACCAGTATTTGCAAGAGAAGGACCTACCAAGGAAGTGTGAGCTAAGGTATAAAGCTATTGTTACTCCTAACCAGAAAATTGAATATGAGGCTACACACACTTCTGAGATTTTGGTATGATGAGGTGAGAATCAGCAAAGACTCAGAAAAGCCAGTTATTGTGGAGTCGCTAAGCATAGCAGGACACAGCTGGGCCACTAGAAGTGGAAGCAGAAACCATCGGCATACCATGCCCTGAATAAAGCAAATCATATGATAGGGCTGTCCTGATCAAAAAAAAAAAAAATGCTGCAGAAATGAAGCCCCACTGCTATGGCCAGGCAAGGAAGCATATAAGAGAGATTTTGCCTAAGAAGGCTCAGCAGTTTATCCTTCCAGGTGTAAGAACAAACTTTATAAAGTGGATACAGACTTTAAATGAGGAGACGGAAGCATGGCTGAGTGAAGCTAGAGGATGGGTAGGTGAATATCTCATGAACCATTAGGATGGAACAGTATTAACTATGCTAACATTGAAATGAGAAGCCTGATCATGTAAAGCTGACAGTTTTTAAATCTCATAAAAGCCCAGTGTGATTCTCAGAAGAGGCCAGAACAGACTGATTTGTTTGTAATTGCAGGTTGTCACAGGAGATGGCTACTCCACTCCAGGGAGGATATCAAACAAGAAACTGGAGGCATGTGGCAGTGCTCAGACCACTCACTCCACAGTAGAATTAAAATTAAGCAGGGCCAAATGAGAACTTCCCACAGTATCTGCCTTGAAATACTGACAAGTAGGATGAGGGCAGCATTGGCCAAGACTCTCACAGCCAGGTGAGGAAGGACTCATCCGCAAAGCATCCCAGATCAGGCATTTGTGAGCTGCTGGACGACTCTTCTTTCCTCTTTCCAGGAAAAGGAAACTCTGCTGCTACACGACCCAGCTGCTTCAAGAAAAAAAGCCAAGCAGCAAAGCAGATTTGGGTCCAGCTGTCAAAGCACAAAGTGCAATGATGACCTGGTGAGGCATCCCCAGTTCCCAGCCTTGTTTCTTAATTCAGTCTGGCCAGCCAAAGTTATGCTGCTATTTTAGAATTAAAATGGGATGAAGAGAAGTCAGTGGCAGGATCATAACATCAGTAAGGGACACTGAAGAAGCCAAGATTTTGATTTTTTGAGATAATTAGGCAACTACATGTCTGGCCTTTTAGCCCTTTGCAGAAGGCTACTCTCCTTCCTTAGCAAGTGTTGACACCTCTGAAAAAGCCTGTGGGTTTCTCAGCCCATCTAAAGGCCAATCTTCTTAATCATTTTCTTTCTCTTTTCCAAACTCTCATTTTCCTCCTTATTTTCCTTCTTTTTATTTTTATATTCCATCAAAAAGCACTCACAACTGTTGACATGGTAAGTTTGCTGCTGTTTGTTCCATTTTAAACAGGTGGGTTTTTTTAAAAAAAAAATTGAATGAGAGATTATGTTTGATGTACAAATATATATGTTCTCTACACAGGGTATTTAAGTATGTAAGTTTTCTCATAATTCTCATGCAGTACCATCCAAAATCAGGGGGAAAGTTCCCCTGACTTAACTGTATCAACGGGACCCTGTACAAACTCCTAATGTAAAAAGATGAATATCATGTGCATGGAAGTCAGCCCCACATTCAGAAAGAAGAGACCCAATGCTAATCATGAAAGATACTTGCCAAGAAAATGAATTCAAATTACACTTAAAATGCTAAATTACGAGCATCTATAGAGATGGATTATTATGTACTACTGCAGTACAAAGGAAGACATGTCTTTTCCTGTAAATTAAAAAATGTTCCTATTATGCAAAAATCCCTCCCTATCTGCCTAATCCCCTAGAGGGCAGTATGACCTAAAAAAAAATTAAACTGAGCCAGGCAATTAGGGTTTTTCGAAGGCTGGTTATGTTAAATAAGATTGTGTTTCCTCCTTCCTCTGACAAATTGGCACAAAGGTGCAAGAAATAGGGAGATACTTATAGTTTCCAAATTATATGAGAAAATTAATATAATAAAATGAGCAGTATCACCCTATATTAATTTCTTTAGCTCACATAACATATAGATTTCATTTTGCAAACTGTCAAAGCCAAGTATGTTGTACTTAAGCATCCTCTCAGGTGGTTTCTAAGAGGGGTTTTATGGCTTCGGTTTCAGATGGTCTCAGTGGCCTGTGCTAGCCTTAAGATTTTCCCTCTCTCTACCGCTGCATGGGCTTGATTCAGAGGAGTTAAATTAAGTCAGGTACCCAAGCACGAGGGAGGTAGGGAGCACTGGCTCATTAAGCAGGCACTGCCAGGGCTTGGTGCTCTAAGGTAGCCCACGCTCACCAAACCGCTACAATGTCCCAGTCCTCCAGGCACTTTCGGAGTCTGAATGAGGGAGGGATGTGTGTCTCCATCGAAATGAGGAAGCCTCTGTCCTGTATGCACAACTTCATATTATATAGTATATCAGGATCACAAAACACCTTTACTTTCCAAGCATGAGCCTTCTGTTTGATGTTAATGGAAGTAATGAGGGGCAGGTTGAAACCACCTAGTGGCTGTTTGTCTAATACAAATACAGCTCCCATTTGTGCCCAGGTCCCCATTCCCTTCCCATCCAGAGTTCCACTTTCTGGTTTTGGAAACTAAGCTCTGACTTCCTTAATTGTCTGAGCAGGGAGAATGCACATACTCACACACACAGAGACAGAGCATGTTTGGCACACACAGCTCAACTACCATTTCATTTAACAATGGGGGGAAAAAACTCCAAATGGACACAGGCGTGTGAGCAGCCCCCGGCAAACACCAAAATCCTTCCAGGAGCTACAACCTCTCTGTCCACACAGACACCATGCTAGATTTTTGTCAGTGTTTTGGCTGAAAATGTGTTCAAGAGCTGAAGGCTATCTCCTGGAGATGATACCTCTGTTTGGCTGCTTCAAGAAATTGCAGAAACTGAAGCCAGAGGACTAGTAACAGTCACTAATTTCTTGAGCAGCAGATCCCGTTCAGTTAATTGGCTCCATAGGAGCAATAGTGATCGGGAACTCTTCGATTGAAGGCTTTTCCAGCTGGCTGAAAATAAGCTGGAGAAGGAAGGATAATGGTCCAGGATGACTTGATTTGACATAAAATTGATGGAAAAAGGGACAAAGAAGCCTTCTAACAGAAAAGTTCCATGTAGGTGTGCACATTTTTATGCTGGTGTCATTGCAGAAAGTATTTTTGATTTGTACTGGTCCTAGACCTGCTTAAAGGTGATTATACAGATTTTTTGAACAGGGAAGAACAAAATATGTATATCTGTGGATAACTGAATTAAAAAAAAAAATAGGGTTTGGTTGTAATCAC
>VYZW01052124.1:0-21882 GCA_013401315.1 Balaeniceps rex
TCCCCCTGCATCCAGTAAAGGATGGAGATTCTCCTTGGCGCTCCTTTTGTTGTTTATATATTTATAGAAACATTTTTTGTTATCTTTCACAAAATTGGCCAATTTAACTTCTAGTTGGGCTTTAGCCCTTCTAATTTTCTCTCTGCATGACCTTGCTTTCCCCCGTACTATTTATCATGATTTAGGAATGTCATAATCACATTTGAATGGATATTTGACAAGTCCCTATTTAGGTCATGATTAGAGACATAGCTTATGAGATCTCTAGCAGCTGTCAGTTGTAGTGTGCTAGTTGTGCAACTTTACAAATGACATGAGGGACAGTGGAAAGATGTCATTAGATTAGAGACAGATCATTTATAATATTTCAGTATCTCCTCATATGTGTTATTTGTAATGGCAACTGGTTTTTAAGGCCATCTGGTTAATTGCTGTTCACCATAAAAGACAAAGACAAGGTACAGGAAAAATCATTAAATACACAGATACATAAACTATAACATAGATAATAAAGCCACTAACAAAGACCAGTCACCGATCATTGGGCAACTGATGGAGCCACTCAAGCATACCATTGAAGAGATTAAACCTAGAATTTTGTATCTGGTAAGAAGGGAAACAAAATTATCCTGATCATTGCAATCTGTCCTATCTTCTTATTAAACTCCATTTCTAACTATTTTCTGTGTGGCCTTGCTCTCCTCTCTATTGGGTGTATGTGGGTGGTTTGCTAGTGAACTTCAAGCTGGACTAGCCAGTGAGTAGGAGGACACCGGCGTCTGGAGACACCCAAGGTGGGAGATGGCGGCTGGATAAACAGTATCTGGGGTCTGTGCATGGGTTCTAGATGGATTTATGGTCTGGTCTAAGGTTTGAGGGGACCCATAAGTCTGAGAAAAGACTGAAAACAGAGCCACAGAAGGACTAAGTACATATCTCCCAAAGAAATTACATCCTAAGTTCCAATTTAAGCCCTTAAATCCTATTAAATCAATATATACTCCTCCCTGCAGATGATTATCCTTGAAGACACCTGAAGTCCGTAGCTCAGTTTTCTGTTACAGTTCAGGTGTGACAGGACTGGATATCTTAGAAGTTCATCACATGCTGAAACTTTACTGAGATCTGCAATAAAGGCCATCTCCTGTGTGTCTCTCCTGGGGATGTCAATCCAAATAGTATGTTCAGAGCTTGCTTTAACAAATCAGGATCTACACAAAAGTCACTAATACTCTCTTTCAGCACATCATGCTATCACAGAAAGCCAGTGGGGCAGTCCTAGACTACATTGTAGTGTTGTCGTGAGCTCTATATAATGATCTTTGACAGCTGTAGGTGTCAAAAGCAGGAAAGGACTCCTGGCATGGAGAAAGTGAGCTGTGCCATTCCCTTGGTGCTGCCTCCTTTATCTCTGGACCAGCTTCCCAAACATGGGAATGAGTGGAGCTGCCCTAGAGTGGCTACTTTTCTTTGGCTGTACATACGCCAGTAACAGTGGCCCTGGCAGAATTGCAAAGACTACCCTGTGTCACTGATAATTGGGCTCTAAGTAGCAAAAATATATCATGCACGGCATTACCCTTGAAGCAGATGAGTAGCTAAACCATGAAGGATGGTTAGTTTTCTGGTCCTGCTGGATGAAGACAGTAAGGTACAAATCACAGCAATGCAATCTTGTTCAGCTGCCATGTACCCTGCTCTATGAGAGGAAATATTGGGCTGCATCATCATGTTTAATTATACATCCCAAGCTAGCTGGGGAGTGTTCAGCAAAGATAACCCTTTCTCTTCTTTTATATCAAGCTGACTTCTTCATTTTCCGGAATATTTTGTTTTCTAAGTCTTTTGTTATTGCCAGCTACTACACTGCAAAGCGTTGAGACAAAGCTTTTAGGGAAAAGGAGTCTGTAGCCCTCCCCACCATAACCACCCACTCAGGACAGCGTGCAGGCCGTATCAGGTGGTGACACTGGGCTGCACAACCTCTCTCCTTTCGTCCCCAGTGTTAGATAGTGTCTGGATATGACTTTCCTGTATTTTTGCAGAACTGCAAAGGCAGTTATCACCGTCATTATTTATCGTTGTTGAAGGCTTGAGAAAGACCTGTGATGTGGGCATGGGGTGGTAAGCAAGAGAAGACAAGTAATTTAGGAGAATAAGCTGAGACTGCTAAAAGAAATTATGTCAAAACTGATTTTCAAAGAAAACCAAGTTCTCATTAACCACGCTTTTTTCACGAAGTGGATTTTGGCCACAATACAATAAATCATAGAAGATGCTGTCTGATAAGGGTGATTGGCCCATAGAAGAAGGGGGAGGCTTGAGACAACACAGCTGCCGCTCCTATGTGACACTGAGATTTTATTCTATAGTGACATATTTGGTTTTCAGTCAACCATTTCAAAATTTTTATTCATTTTCACTCAATAGTCTGACTTTCAGAGAAGAGAATAAACTCTTCTGATCTGTTCCATTTTTCATCCCTTTTAATTGCCAACACTCATAAATTATAGAACTAATCCAGGAAATATCTGTGGAAACTGAATCGGTGTGGGATACCAGAGACACTGTCTTACAGCAGGATCTTTCCTACCACAAGGAAGTCTAGATGTTTCCATCTGCGCCAGCTGCTCTGGGCTCTGATGCAGTGAAGGAAATAGGCTTGTTTAAGGTTATTTTCCTTCGTCTAACTTAGCAAGAAACTCTTTCCTATAAGCATCTATTAATAATGAAGGATGTTCTATTAACTAAAAAGTAGTCTAATTATATAGTCTAGCTCAGATGTAGGTGCCATCTACATCTGAATTACATAAACAGAACTTAAATATCTGTTTTTCCCTATGTTTCAAAACTCGTCTGCATTGTCTGAGAAAATATCCTCCCTTCAAACTTGCTTCTTTGCTTCTGGTTTCCTACTTTTGAGTAAATGTCCTGCTTTAAGCAAGTGTTAGTGTTAAAAATAGTCTTTGTTATCACATAAAGGTTTCATCAGCTTTCCAGCAATTACTTGATTTGATCTTCCACAGTCTTACAGTTAACAGTGACCTTCTAGTACATGGCTGCTGCTCAGGTCTATGAGCAAGAGAGATGCCAGGTTTCTCACTCACAATTTTCGTGAGGAATGGTGGCACAGAAGGTTGTCTGGAAACTCTGCAATGGAAAGAAAGAGTCTGCTGGATGCCTCCAGGAGCAGCCAAGAAATTCAGTGTGTTTCAGTCAGAAAAAATTTCAGAGAATTTAAGCCTTGTGCAGAGAAAGAAAAATCAATTAGATCAATACTAAGTAAAAATATTATTGTTTTATTCCAACCAAAGTAAATAGCACTACTGCAGGCACTACTGTGGTTGTCCTGCTTTTCCCCCGCAGAACCTTGTCTATGTGAAAGAGGTGCAGAGTGACGCTGCTACGACAAGTGGGGCTGCTATGACAGCCATTTAAGCTTCTTTGGGTAAATCTTTGATGATGAAGTATTCCTCCTGTAGTATTAGAATAAAAAGTGAATGAAATAAATATTTCACAGATAGAAGGGGAAAAGAGAACCAAAATTGACCAGGATAGAAATATGAGAAAACCAAACTCTGTGTGGGCCATAGAGGAAATGGGGCACAGCTCAGCTGGGAGTTGTTTCTTTGCATGACTTAAACTCATTTGCAAGCTTTAGGGTATTGCTAGTGCTAATATTGTCTTCTTCCTAGCAGGGAAGAGAATCAAGCTAGATTTGGCTAACAACCATGATTTCTAATTACCTGTACTTCTGAGTTGAATTAAACTTTTAATGCTATTTGGTTTCAGTCTGAATCAACTGATTTTTTTCTTGTAGGACTCTTGCTGGTGAACTCAAAGCTCCCAGGATCTTCTGGCTGCTCCCCGGGGTTATGATTCTTTTTAGCCTATAGCATACACACGGTCTCAGAGCACAGCCCATCAGGAATCCAGTCATCTTTTTTGTCAGGTTTTGTCTATAGAAGTGAACTGGAGAGCCAAGGCATGGGCTCAAACACCGCTCCATCCCTGTCTATATCATCCCGTGTTTTGCAGAGTCCCTGCTGTGGTTTTGGCTCATGCAATCTAACACTCTCCTAGGCAATGCCTGGGCTATTTGCATCAGGCAGAGTGGATGAGACCGTGCTGTTTTGGAGTGGAAGAGAGGTTCACTGCGTAGATGACTGTGCCATGCCGCTTGCCCTTGAAGCCAGAGAAAGGGCCCTGTACTTATTAGTAAAATCATAACCTCTAAGCCTTACCTTGAATTTGCTGAGAGCTACAAGATATTTAAAGACCCAGTGAAGTTTTTTAATGAAGCTTTATGTCATTAGTCTCTCTACTTGGGCAATAATGAAGTATAGTTATAACACCTCTTTAAAGTCACTGCTCTCCTGGAGCAACTTTCACACTGCAGGTTCTGGAGCACGGTGCAATGGATAGCATACATCGCTACCGGTGAAATGAAGCACACTCACAGCTGCTGTGCACCAGTTAATAATCTGAATGCAGCAATACTGTGTAATTGGTATAGTGGTGATCCACAACGAACATAGGTCATGAAACTCCCTACTGCTGTGTTTTGGCCCTTTAGCTTGTGGTTGTCCGTTCAATCAGCTAAGAGGCTTTACACGGGAGTTTTAGGGAACAAAGGAGACAAGAAAGTTGTATCCAGCTGAAATTACAAACAAATATGGTTAGGGAAGATGTGAACTTTCAAGCAGGAGGACTTCCTTCTAAGATGTTCTTGCAAGAAGTACTACAGAAAGCTTAATGAGCAAATGGTCAGGACCTCAGTATTACATCTTGTCCAACAGCTGGTGCCTTCAGAAGCAAAGCACTCCTTCCCACCACGAGCAGGGCACCAGTTCACTTCACAGTCAGAAGGAAGAGTGCCATTCACTGAATCACTAAATTCCAAGCACTGAGCCAGGCAAACCTGACTTGTCTTTAAGGTCAAAAGTCAGCAGAGGTAGCAGTGGCGTGGTAGTTAATGACCACATATTGCCCCTAACCTTCTGACCAGAAGTGACTAGTAGTTATATTGGATAATGAGGATAGTATTTACCTAGACAAACTGAAGTAATATATACACAACTGACCTGACAAACCGTTGTCTATTTACATTTTTACTTCAGAAAAATCAGGATGATTTACTCTGCACTGAGCTAAATGTATAGGCTGTGGATATTGCATTTTGATGTACCAGATGGAGAACTTTTTCTTAGAGATAATTTGTATGAATAATTTAGAATTTCAGGAAGGGTTTTTTGTTTCTTTCTATTTGTGTTTGTCAAAGTAACATCAGTCTCATACTGCTTGGCATGGACTCTTCAAAATATGTCTAGAGATGCCACTGAAGCTAATAATTCCACTATATCTTGCTGTATAATGAACCGATCATCATATTAGTTTTATTGAAGTATATGCAGCATCAACCAGCCATTTCTATTTCCTCATCTGGATTTCAGCAACAGGAAGACATTTAGAGGCACTCATGTTATGCGTTGTTCTAATGGCCTGCAGTGGCAAGAAGTGGTCTTTTTGGTAAAACTTCAGTTGAGGTCCCAGATTATAAGAGACTGGGACCTTTGTAATCATTATCAGTTGGTGAGCCTTTGCTTAAGAATTTTGCTTGTTTCAGACTCCATAAATCTTAGTCAAGATTGCTGCTCATGGTCTGTTTTCCTTTGTTAATTTGAAATATGTATCTGTTTTCCTGTTGGATTAAAAGGAAAAGAAATGGCATACGTGATGTACTGCCACTGTGTTGCCATCTTCTTGGTATTGGGATGCAATATTTTCCATTGACAGATCATTGGTGCTGTGCTCTTATCAGAGGGAAAGCCCTGTGGGAGTCACATCAACAACACATTCCTCAGCTGGGCATCTGGGAAGAGTGTCCTGGGAGCAGTGCTTTGGGAATGGTGTTCGTTATCAATACAGGCCAGTATTTTAATGCTTGTTCTGTTGCTTTTTCATTGCCCACACACATAGACACACATTTGCATTCATACTGCATGCACATCAAGCTTATTATTCCTGTTGCAAATCTCTGCAAACCCATTTCTGGTCTCTGTGTTGACTGGTTTCAAATGGGCGTAGCTGGCAAAGGAAAGAGGCCACATCAATACCTCCAAGGGATGTTTCACTGTGTGGGGCCCTTGTCAGATTTAGAACAGGAAAGACAGTTTAAGCCCTGAAACATTTTCAGCCCCAGGCAATGAAAGAACATTGTTGTCTGTGCTGCATGGGTGTTTTAAAAGATATGTGTCCTGTTTGGAAATTCTGCAGAACACAACATTAGCTATGACAAGCAGTTGAATTTCTTACTATTCTATCCTATTGCCTCTTACTACAGCTATGACTATCTAGGTTATAGCTAGCTCTTTTAACCTTTCTTAGCAAATCAATCCTTCCTGCCCTCCAATTATTTTAACTGCTATTCTGTGAATCCCCTCCATTTTTGCCAATATCTTTCTAATAAATTGCCTACAGATGTCTTTGATATTCCAGCTACAGTTGCTGCACTGACATGCAGAAAGGCCTTTTATGTATTTGCCCTCAGGTACTGTTGCACATGGCATCTATGCTTGCTAAGCTTTATCATCAGTGTGTACCACACTTCAGTAAATGCATTCCCTTATTGGGACTTTCTAAGTTTTGCTGCCCCACTCAATATCTGGGATGTGAATTATTTTTGAATCTCACAATGAATATCACCTTGTTAGTTTACCGTCACATTCTTTATTACTCTGCTCTTCTCTCATTTATTATCTGCCCTTGTGAGTTCTAAAGTAATTTAATAAATATTGCTTTTATTTTATGATTTGTATTAACGTACCAGTGGCACAAAGTCCAACCAAAATTAGGGATGCTTTCACACCACTGTTCCATCATCGAGTAAGAGTGCACCCTCAGGAAGTTTGCAGACGACACCAAATTGGGCGGGAGTGTCAATCTGCTTGAGAGTAGGAAGGCTCTACAGAGGGATCTGGACAGGCTGGATCGATGGGCCGAGGCCAGCTGTGTGAGGTTTAACAAGGCCAAGTGCCGGGTCCTGCACTTGGGTCACAACAACCCCATGCAACACTACAGGCTTGGGAAAGAGTTGCTGGAAAGCTGCCCGGCAGAAAAGGACCTGGGGGTGTTGGTCAACAGCTGACTGAATATGAGCCAGCAGTGTGCCCAGGTGGCCAAGAAGGCCAACAGTATCCTGGCTTGTATCAGAAATAGTGTGACCAGTAGGACCAGGGAAGTCATCCTTCTCCTGTACTCAGCACTGGTGAGGCTGCACCTCAAGTACTGTGTTCAGGTTTGGACCCCTCACTACAAGAAAGACATTGAGGTGCTGGAGCATGTCCAAACAAGGGCAACGAAGCTGGTGAAGAGGAGAGGAAGTCTTATGAGGAGTGTCTGAGGGACCTGGGGTTGTTCTGATGGAATTGGGATTGTTTAGTCTGGAGAAGAGGAGGCTGAGGGGAGACCTTAGCACTCTCTACAACCACCTGAAAGGAGGTTGTAGCGAGGTGGGTGTTGGTCTCTTCTCCCAAGTAACAAGCAATAGGACAAGAGGCAATGGCCTCAAGTTGCACCAGGGGAGGTTTAGATTAGATATTAGGAAAAATTTCTTTACTGAAAGAGTGGTCAGGCATTGGAACAGGCTGCCCAGAGAGGTGGTGGAGTCACCATCCCTGGAGGTATTCAAAAAACGTGTAGACGTGGCACTTCATGACATGGTGTAGTAGGCATGGTGGTGTTGGGTTGACGGTTGGACTAGATGTTCTTAGAGGTCTTTTCCAACCTTAATGATTCTATGATTCTATTCTATGATTCTAAGAGACAGAGATCTTACCTTAAAGAAGCCATTAACTGAAGTTGGGAGAATGTGTATTAGAATATGCATTTTACAGAGGGGAAACTAAGGAGCAGCGGGTACCATACCGAGGGTACTGAGACCCAAGCAAAAGCTTTTACCAGGCCACTTTGAAGGGCAAGAGTAAAGTGATAGAAATCAACAGATACTTTCAACAGAGAAATTGTGGAGATGCCTCATACCTTTAAGGTTTAATCTGCAAGTAGCATAGATTCCTGAAGAAAAAGCACAGATGCTAAAAAGGAACTGCTTGGAAAAGCACCAGAAAAATAATAATCAGTCTATGTCTACATGGCTGTAATGTTTGGATGTTAAACAGCTCTTCAAATAGTGGCTTTAATAAAAAGCCTGTTTATTTTAGTAAGAATAAAGTCCTCTTGAAGTATTACCCTGCATGCCTGTGCCACTTGCATATTTGTAGGATGAAATCAGGTGATTTCCCCAAGGGCACACTGGTGACAGAGAGCTGAATCAAGAACTTCCTCAGGCCTAAGTTGGTACCTTCACCTTACAACCATTTCCTTTTTAGCGCATCATTCTGTTCTGGTCACTTAATCTCTTGTAGGGTGGAAGCAAATCTTGCAGCACAAGACTATACCACCAAAGTCCCACCTGCTTTTTTGAAATAGGGGTTGAGTGCCATTTAAGTAGTGCAGAAACCTTGTGTTAACCCCACTATGACAGAGAAAATTATATCTTGGATTATTTTTACTAGAAAATGTTATCTTGCAGCAGAGGAGAATAAGTGGAAGAGATAATAGGATTAAAACTAAGTGGCTAAATGGGCTTGATGTTTGTTATATCTCTATTCTCATTTCTTTCCCACCCAAGGAAACACCACCGCCTTTATCAGTAATGAAGATGTTTATCTTGGTAAAGTGCTGAAGTCAGAGTTACAGCTTTAAAGAAAAAGGTTGTTTGAAGAAAAATAACATTTGCTTTTCTCTTGTTTGCAGTGGCATTACCATCAGGAAGTCCCCTGAGAAATGTCTATACAAGACCAGAGACGAATAGTGGTTAGAATACCGTAATACACCTTCTCTTCCTCAGTGCTAATGAAGGATGTCCCAGGCTCAATTCAGATGTCCTTTTAAAAAAAAACCCTGCACATATTACTCATTCCCTGTTTTCAGTTTTTTTATTCATAATTATGACTTGAAATTATCAAGATTTTGTCAACAGTAATGGTGTAGGTACAATAATAATGTTTTTTTAGATTTTTTTTAGGTTTAGGTTTGCATAGCAGTAAATTCTGGGACCAGAATGCTTTTAGAAGACATGAAGAGATGTACTGATGTGGAGTGTCAAGGGTGTCAGAAAACTGCCAAGTGAACCTTTTTTGGCAGCAGTTTGAGATAGTTTGGCTGTTAATGGAGAGTGATATAAATATGAAAGAATAAATGTTTCACCAGTAGGGTGAAGTATTCCAAATGTTTCATGAGATACACACACACACACACACACACACACAGAGTTTAAACAAATATGTAAATTGCATGGCTTGGATTGTAAAAGAATACAGACTTTGAAGCTCTCCCCAAGGTGTCCTTTTCAACATTTGTTTTCTGGCTTGTTCTCTCAGGCTGAGGATACTGTGAATATGAAAGACACACAAACTGCCAGCCACCTTTTGCTTTTAAGACTGCTTATTTGATTGCAGTAAAAAAGTCAAGTTTGCCTTTTGACTTGATTTTTTTTGTAGTATTATTAGCATGACAGACTGGAAAACAAATCTAACAAAGGTGGCAGGTATCAATTGTTCATTATCCAATCTCAATCTCTTCTGATGGCTGGCAGACCAGATAAACTATAATAGCTTCTGGATCAGATTCTTCCCACAAGCCCAACACTAAAAAAAAAGTTCTTGTCCCACACTGCAGTTTTTTCTTTCCTTTTTCTTATGGTGTTTTACTCAAAGCCATGCAGGGACAGAGAGCTATTAAGATAAAAATCAAAACCCTCCTGGAGTTAGACTCATCTGACTCCATCTCCAGTAATGTTGGAATATCTTGTCTTTAACTGGTGCCTCACCAGCTAGCTATCATCTCACCTCCTGCTGACTGCTGAGTTGTTTATAAAAACACATTTCTCTCTGCGTATGATACAGATGCTTTGGAGGGGAGAGGAATATATTAAACATGCAGAAGAGACAGGCAGCCTTTTCAAGTTTCATGGGTCTTGCTGGAAATCAAGGGAAGTTAGTGGCAGGAAAAATAATTCAAACTCCTTAAAGCTCTTTTGAAGTGATTTCTTCAAAGCCCCCCTTTTGCATTTTAATGTACAATCCTTAAGCTTGGAGATGCAAATCCGGGCGTGATATTGTATCACTCAGGAAATTGCGCAAGTTAAATCTACTGTGAATGAACAGGCAGGCTGAGATTCATCTCACCTGCCTAGAAATTTAGATGTCTGTGCAAGCTATTTAGTTTCTCTTGTCAGTGGGAGATGAGTAGCTAAAGAGTTCATCTTGTCCTAAGCTGGCTGTCAAGGAGAGGTGGTTGGAGTCACGCTTCAGAAGTGCACTTCTCTGTCCTTTAAACACAGATCACTAACTTGAAGAAGATAAATAATTTTTAGGTGGTTGAAGTCAGGTTAGATGGAGTCCACCAGCAGTGGTCTGCTAGCGAGCATCATACTGCTAATACCTGAATGTTCCACTGCAGAAGAGATGAAACTAGATCTAAATCTTCTGCCCCATCCTTTTAAAGCTATCCTGGGAAAAGGAATAGTTGGGAGACGGAGGAGAGTTCATTTCACATGATATATACTCAGCTCCCTAAATCTTTAAGTTAGCTGTAAGTTATTCTGGACTCCCGTTTCATAACCAGAATTATTCATTAGACTGAAAATATTATAACATGAAAAGTTTTGAAGACAAGATTTATTTCAAATGAGAATTTAGGATGTGAACCTTGAAAGCATTCAGTGGTCCCTGAACAGCAGCTAGTTCCTACGCCTTCTGCATGTGGATCTGTCTTTCGTTTTCATTTCTCAATGAGAAAGAAAGAAAGCCAAAAGAATCAGGATTAGCTCTACCCCTCTCAGGATTTTCTTAAGAAGTCAGCACCCATGTAGCAATGAGAATGGACTTAGGCCAAGGGAAGTCACCTGAATCCTTTTAAGACAACTTTTCAAAATACTAAAATAAAGGGATTAAAAAAAATATTAGCCATATTTTATATAATTTTAATTTATGAGACCAAGAAAGATATTCTTCAAAATAAGTTGTCAGTTATTAAGTGAATAAGGAGTTTTGGGGTCACTGTATCCAACTCTGTAAGAAAAGACCCCTTGAAAAAGTAGAAACTGGTGGAATCAGGTTCTGTTTTGCTTGCTACCATTTCAGCTATTCTGTCAGTTTTTGGACTTCTTTCCTGCTCTGCGGGAAATCTAGCCTAGTCTGTTTGCAACAGGTTTTCTGGGGTTCATATGGTGTCATGGCACAGCAGTGTTTGTATTGCAAGTGAGGTAATAACACGATGGCTTTCTGAAATGTGGTATTTTCACAGGCAAACTGGGTACTAATGAGGTCCCCGTGGACAGCTGGGTGATTTAAATATTTTCGTTCCCATCCATCTCTTTTGTAGAAGTAACTTGTTTACCATTTTACTGCTGTGATAGCAGTAAGGACTCCAGTACTAGAGAGTGGAAAGGAAAGGCTCTTGTCTGAGCAGCAATTTTGGAGGGACTCTGTTCAATTCCTTCCAAGATTTCCCCCTGAGCAAGTTCCCCGACTCTCTTCCTCAAGGATTTGCTGCCAAATACAAGAAATAACCAGTTGGTGTGTCTAAAATACATAGGGCAACCAGTCAACGTGGGAAAAAACAGTCAGCAAAATCTGCTGCTCCCTGTTCATTTTCTACCCACCAGCCAAAAAAATACATCCCCATAAGCAGAGAAATCGCCCCTTGATTTTCTGCTCTGTTCATCTATCGCCATGCCCTCTAGCACAGAAAAATAGCTATCGGCTGTTGTCTGTATATATGCTACTGTCACTGGAGCTTAAACAGTCCAGAAAGAATAAGTTTTTATTAACAGAAACAAATGTTTCTGTTAATAAGTTTCAGCCAGCTGCACAACAGTGCTGCTTTTATACGTTCCAGCATCTTGAGCTTTATGCTAATGGTCAACATCACAGCACTGTGCACATGCAGTACGAAAAAGACAATGCCATGTGATGCTGCTTCCTTTTGAAGAACGCATTTTTGTTCTGAACAGTAAAGTCTCACAAGAAGTCACACTTATAGAATGATGCTTTTGTTCCTTTTTTTTGGATGAAACCTTCCAATCAAAGCTCTGTGATTTGTTTCTACATTTCTCACACTGTTGGGCTGAAGTAGCTGTTTTGATTTAGATACCTTAATATGAGAAAGGGCAAAATTATACCGATTGCAGAGGGTGTATTATATTGTGGTATATCTATAAATGTGCACAGATTGACACTGGGGGCACCAACATGTAATGATAAAAGGCAGCAATAACAGCCTCAAATAATACAAAACTCTGTACACAACTGTTTCTTCAGGGAGGGGTAACAACAGCCCCTTATACTTTATTGTACATGGAACTTGCCAGAAATGAGTAAAATTATAGAATCATAGAATCATGGAAACATAGAATCATAGAATCATAGAATAGGGTTGGAAGGGACCTTTAGAGGTCATCCAGTCCAACCCCCCTGCAGTGAGCAGGGACATCTTTAACCAGATCAGGTTGCTCAGAGCCCCGTCCAACCTGACCTGGAATGTTTCCAGGGATGGGGCCTCCACCACCTCTCTGGGCAACCTGTGCCAGTGCTTCACCACCCTCAGTGTAAAAAATTTTTTCCTTATGTCTAGCCTAAATCTACCCTCCTTTAGTTTAAAACCATCACCCCTTGTCCTGTCACCACAGGCCTTACTAAAAAGACTGTCCCCATCTTTCCTATAGGCCCCCTTGAAGCACTGAAAGGCCGCACTAAGGTCTCCCCTCAGCCTTCTCTTCTCCAGGCTGAACAGCCCCAACTCTCTCAGCCTGTCCTCGTAGGAGAGGGGCTCCAGCCCTTGCATCATTTTTGTGGCCCTCTTCTGGACCCGCTCCAACAGCTCCATGTCCTTCTTGTGCTGAGGGCTCCAGAGCTGGACGCAGGGCTCCAGGTGAGGTCTCACCAGAGCCGAGTAGAGGGGCAGAATCACCTCCCTCGACCTGCTGGCCACGCTGCTGGGGATGCAGCCCAGGATACGGTTGGCCTTCTGGGCTGAGAGTGCACACTGCTGGCTCATGTCCAGCTTTTCATCCACCAGTACCCCCAAGTCCTTCTCTGCAGGGCTGCTCTCAATCCCTTCATCCCCCAACCTGTATTGACATCAGGGCTTGCTCTGACCCAGGTGCAGGACCTTGCACCTGGCCTTGTTGAACCTCATGAATATCACTTAAGAGTCTCAAAATAGAGAAATAATTCATCTCAATAGAGAGAAAAAATTTCAATTCTAATGGTGATTCAAGTTAGTCTAAAATGGAAATGTAGGTGGTGGTGTCAGACTTTTCTCCTGTCAGAAGATTTGAAATCCTTAGCTACAATGAAACCTAAGGGAAAGGGAAGGAAACTGAAAGCAAAGTTTTATAAAACAAAATCCTAGTAAGCTATTCCTCCTGTTTAGGTTTTTTGAGGGTTTGAGGCAATAGTGTAAGAGCTCAATTTGCCACATCTTAAACTGTTATTTTCATCTTTTGCTGCAGACTGTTGAAACACACAGGCTTTTCCTCTTTGAAAAGGAGACTGGAAAAGGAAAATTTTTCCTGCTTCATTCTTCAGGTCTAAAAGAAAGACATTTCTTTAATATCCAAGCAGCATGCCTCAACAGCAAAGGGGACAAGGCACTGGGGCATGTAACATTATGGAGGGTGGTAATTTTCTCAAAGAAGCAGCTGGGCAGCTGTAGGTCGGAGCTCTTTATGTCTGCAACACTCCTCTGAATATTGTATTCTTACCCTCAGCTGATTTGGTGTGGTCATTTCTGTAACAGTTTTAGTTCACTTTACAGCAGTTAATGTCATGAAAATTGTGCGAAGCTGCCATAAACTGATTCAAAACACTCCAGGAGATTACAAAAGTGAAGGCTTTGGATGAGCTGGGATTTCCTTACTGCATGAAATCTGGCTGCAATTGATTTGCATGCAAAGATTGTTTGCCCAGTCCTACTGTTAGGTGGTTTATGCTGAAAATAAGCAATTTTGCTTATTTCTGATGAAGCCTGCTCTTTCAAGTGGAAAGCAATACAGTGGCCCTAGACTGCT
This sequence comes from Balaeniceps rex, assembly GCA_013401315.1. Classification (NCBI taxonomy): domain Eukaryota; kingdom Metazoa; phylum Chordata; class Aves; order Pelecaniformes; family Balaenicipitidae; genus Balaeniceps; species Balaeniceps rex. The sequence continues at coordinate 14,135 of VYZW01052124.1, forward strand.
GTGGGACAACATGGGACTGGGGGCTGCCCTGGGATTTGCACTGTGTGAACCGCAATTCCTCCAGCACGTGGGCAGCCCAAAAGCTCACTTCTTCAGCCCATTCAGACTGCATAAAACTGTAATGTGCAGTTACTTTTTTCCAAAACAGCATTTTCCTTCCATTTTAAAGATTCTGAGACAGAGATATTTCTTGACCTAATCATTAGTATAATGTCTTTACCGATATGGCTTTTGAGGGATACCTGCCTTCTCTCAGGTAAAATAAATACACCACTCCCCCCCACGCCCCAGTATAACCATCTGAAAGTTAGCTATGCAGGCTAAATTAATTTTCCTGATTCCCTCTGAAGTTCCCCGGGAAAGATAATCACCTCCAGATGATTCAGCTGACCTATTTTAAACATGTATTTAGAAGAAGATGAATTTTGTTTTTCCCAGGGTTCTCCTATCCTGAAGACTCCTTGTAAATCTAATGACTAATATTTATTTTGTCTAGAGAGTTTATACAGTAGCATCTTCAGTAATAGAGTTGATAGATAAAGACACATGAAAGTGTACAAGGCTAATAATAAAACAGTAGCAGTGGGAAAATGTATGTAGATATACATAGATCAAAGCAGCTTCTTGAAATTTAGCAGATTATAGAAAATAAATACATAACTGAGTTCAGAAGAGAAAATGAAAGTGAAAAATAAGAAGAAAACATCTCAAATTATTTTATTATGTGATCTGTGTTGAGCACCTTGTGTTGTATTCATATGCATGACAATGATATTGTCTGATAATAATAAGAATTACCAAATCATCAGTGCAGGGCCACCAAAAATCTATAATTGGGTTAGATTTTTTTTGTCATCAAGGTTTTATTGACCTGTAGAGGCATATCATAAATGACAGCCCTTTCTCCAGAGAGCTTCCAGTCTAAAATATAAACCATAATGGGCAGATGAGGTAAAAAGGACCCCACCTTCATTGGGTAAAGGAAAATAAAATATAAACAGGTTGTGCAAATTCATAGCAGCAGTTTCATCCATTTCTAGTATCACTGTATGAGCTACTCATTTGCTTTGAATGTAAGCACCATGATGGCTTTTCAGGTTTTGACGGAGAGATTCTTTTCTACTTGTTACTTGTGACACAGGGTACAAGGATAAAAGATAAGAGGGACATGTGTGACAGAGGCCTTTCGACACGAAAGGTAAGAGGGCTGACCTTCTGATATACAACAGATTCACTAAGTGTGTTACGTAGAAATTATGGAAGGACTGGAATAAAAAAAAGTTACATCTGATGTAAAGGAACGCGAGGAATGGAGGACATTAGAGAGAGCTCAGGAGAAAGAGGGATTAAAGGTCCAGATAAAGCATCAAAGCCAAAAGAAAGGATGTTACAACAATCAAGGGGGACAGTTTTCAAAGCTTTGAGAAAACCTTCAGTAGAATAAGCAGCATGCAGAAGACCATATTGTTAAGATATTGTACATGGAGAAGCTGCAAACGCAGTTCATAAATATATCTGGGCCATAAGAAATCAAATAAGACGCTACGATAGCATGCGTCCCTTTGCCAGGCAAACTGACTGGTTGAAACAGGAAAATGTAGGTTCCCATACAGTTCCCACTAGAGATACCAGCAGTTTCCCATTGTGCCAGGGGGACCTGGGCCAGATCTGTACCATGCACTGTCCTTTGCAGGACCCTGAGCAGGAGCAGTTGGTGGCCTCACGCCCTGCTCGCTGTAGGCTGCAAACCTTGGCTGTTCAAGGGGATGCAGCAGAATCATGAACACAAAGGTTCTTCTACAAGGAATTTGGCAGTGAACTTTTCCTCTCCTGCAGCTGCTTGTATAGGAGGAAGCGATCTGGGCTGTAAATATGACCAGACGACTTTTTATTTGCTTAGTAACTACCGAACATCCAGCTACATGGTAAAATGAATGCAATAGCAAGACAGTTGCAATTAAAGAGTAAATTATGATGACATACATTATTTCTCAATGTCTAAACCATGGTTGAAGGTTACATAGCAATTACTTTTGATCTCATTAAGAATAATTAGTAATTACCAAGCACTCTAAGGGAAATGTGATTACTATGAAGCTACCTGGTATTTCCCCAAGGGAACTCTATCTAGTTACAGAATATATATGCTCCATTACTTAAAGCAGCACATAAAATAACACTTTATTTATACAGTACAAGCAAACCAGGCCTGTTAAAAAATGTTTAATGAAATATTTGGCAAAGACAAAAGCTTTGCTGAGACTATACTGCAGAATGTTTACAAGCTCATTTAAATCAACTACTCTTATCTGCCATCCAACATGCCTTATTTTTTAAGGCAAAGCAATGGATGTATTAAAACAAAATTAAAACCATGCCAATCCTCCTCACCTTTTTCTGATGTACTGCTCGGAGAATAAAGCAAGATTTGGAAGACACCTGCTTCTAAAAAATGCTGGAGACAGATGTGGGGCAAGCTCACCCTAGCCAGCTGACCATAGCATTACTGTGAAAGGACACCGATCTAGATACCTGCCTGACTTTGCCAATAGCCTTCAGAAAGACAAGCAGATGTTTAAGTCTTGAAAGAAACATTCTCAAAAGAAACAAAGAGAAAAAGCTGTAAGCTGGTATTTCACACTGACGGATTTGCCAAGAGCCTCTGCTGCTGTGAAAAAGGCATCTGATATAGAGGTAGAATGCACCATTTTTTATTTTAAGGTGTATTGATAATGATTAGAAAGGAAATATTTGATATTGGCAACTGGCTATGTGTGGGACAGTGCAAATGTTTGTAATGAAACAAAGAATTATTTGTGGATTTTTGTGATCATGGAGTTGACTGGCTTATAAGATTTTTTGTTCTGAATTGATCGTTGGAAAATAATTCTGTCCTGTGAGTTTAAAATCCCAAAGTTCATTTCTTTACACTTTGGAATGCAGTAAATGGAACTACAGAAAGCATCAGTAAAATTGCCACATATAAGACTGATGCAAGAGCCCATTTTGAGGAAAACCCATTTTGTCAGAATTGGTTCAATTAGCCCTAGAAGGAAATCTTTCTTCCGAAATATGGAAGAACCTGCTTTTCACTTTGAGTTACTGTTTACCAATGAACCACAGCTGATAAAATCAGAGGAATGATTTTCTCCCTCTTTCTCACATTTTCTGATGGACTCGAAATGGAAAAGTAAGTGTTTGAGTACTTTTATCAAGTAGAGTGAGAAAGATGCCTTTGCTATTATGGCAGGGCCAAGAAATCTCTGCTAAGGCTTGGGACTCCTATATTAAGCAGTGTGATACTCCAATGATAGTTGAATGTCATTTCAGCTGACAGACCCACATAAGGCCTGGCAACCCACACTCGTTCCAAATTCCAGAATAACTAGTTTGTTATTAGTGGTGCTTACATTGAGGAAAGTGTTCTGTCGCCTTCATTGTGAATGAGATTTGATAACCTTTCCTCTTATTTAATATTAATTCTTGAGTTTGGCTCTTGTCTTATTATTTCAGAAGTTGCTATTTAATTGTGTTTCACTTCAGCCTTTAGTGTTTTGGCAGTTCTGTAAATACCCTTTGTACAGCTCAATTTTGTAAGTGAATACCTATTTTTCTGGTTTTTCACACTGCAATATCTTCAGCTCTTTGAGAAACACTTTTTTTAATCATTAGGATAATTTTTCTTTCCACATTGATGGTACCAATGCCTAAACTTTAGATGTTCCATTTATTGCATTATCCGTTCTCATAACTATGTCACATTCAAACCAGAGCACATATCCCCCTCTGAAAAAGGACAGATCTTTTAGGACCATATGGATTCACTTTTGAACATGTTGAAACTCAAACCATATTTCAAACTGAGAATATATTTGCTTGTCTTTTAGAACGTGTATGGGAATGCAGTCATCTAAGTATTAGCTGGTTCCCAGTCACAGTTGTTGACTTTTGTACTGAAAGCACATTATATTTCCTTTAATAAATTTATTTTTTCTCTCATTGCATTTTTCTGGTGATTTATCTGCAAGCAGGTTTAAGTCTACAGTGGCGTTTCACTTGTCTTTTCCTTCCCCTCAGACCATAACCCCGTGATAAAATAGGCCTACTGTCCTCCAAACATTCAAGGACGATGTGTGGGATTTTCTGTACTTATCATCCTACTGTGTAGTTCTTCATCAAATGACTCTCTCTAATCAAATTAGATTACCTCCAGCATGTTATCCTTGTCTGCTCTCTGTTATATCCTTGAAAAAGTACAGGTGAGCTTGTCAGACAAAGATTTACTCTTTATAAAACCAGCCTGAGCATTTTTGTCCATCTTAGATTTTTCTTGGTGCTGTGTGATCTCAGGATTTCTCTTCTTTTTGAGGTCCAATGTCTTATCTTTCTTTTTTCCCTCAGCTTTGCTCAATACTAACAAGGCTATGTTAGTCTCCCTTTAGAGAATTACTTGGTTACACTCATCCAAAAATGCTACTCAGTATTTCCCTTCAGCTCCAAAGGAAAAGACTTTTTGAACTTAGGATCTTGGTTGGATTCAGTGATTGAGTGCCATGTGGATAGTTTTAAGATCTCATTCTCTCATTGAGGGGCTGAAGACATTTTATCAAAGGTACTTAGCACTTCACACATTTGGGTCTTTTATTATGCTTGACATCTGAGTATTTACACTCACCAGTTTAGGGCATAGGCACGTTCACGGGGTCCGAGGGCTCTAGTCACATTAGGAGCTGGTGTGATGCAGTAGATTGGACCACTCCAAAAAAGTGGACCATGGTAAATGTCCCTTCCCTACCCTGGCAGCAAACAGCTTTCCCCTTTGTGCTGTCACGAGAGATACATTTCCCCATTTGAAAGCCATAAAAGACTATTTTTGAGGGATAATCTCCTACAATAACCCTTTCAGTGACTATTGCTGAGCAGTTTGGCATTAAAGGGAACTATTCTGCCTTATTATATAAAGTTCCAATTACTCAGAGCATGAAAGTATGCGTTTTGCTTTTAGCTGGTGAGTCGTGTGGTTCAAACCAATGGAATTATTGGGTCCTTAAAGTTAACCAAATGTTCAAGAGCTTTGCTGACTCCCAGCCTGTGTAAATGTAGTGTGCATCTTAACAAGGAATTCAAATCAGGGCTCAGTTTCATGCCTTATAAATCACAGCGACTACATTTACAAATACAATTTACTGAGCTGCTTTTTAATATAATGGCCTTATGTATTAATCTTCTGAAGCATTCATGTGTTTGTTTCTTTTTGTGGTACAATTATTATTCAGGTTTCTTTCCCTGCGTTAGTGCATTGCTGAGAGGGAGAGGTTGTGTTTCCTTAAGTACTGCATATTTAATAGCACCGATACTTTTTGAAGACAGAGAAAAATAGCTTTGTATGCTGCATCCCAGAAAGTTAAAAAAGCCAGGTACATTAGGCACAATGTATTCAGAACTCTGAAACGTATACACAGTCACTTAGCTGGATTGCAGGTTTATTTGGCAGAGAATGAAACCCTACAGGCTTCCAGAGTTAAGTCCTACCCAGTAGATGGCATCCATACACCAGCACTCGAGCCTATGCCCGAAGTGCAATGCAGTGAAGATTTTTGCAATGTTTTATTTATGAAAGAAAATTAACTTTGAATCTTTCTGTTTTGCCTCAGGCAATATAAGCAGTAAACATGATTTTCACACCAATAGGTAACAAATAGTTTTCTTAACAAATTAGATGAACCCTGATGTCTGGTTTCAGATTACTTTAGAGTGATGTGTGTATAATACATTTCTCTTACATTCAAAATCTTTTTGTTTTACGCAGGATAAAGTGAAAATGACTGGAGATGTACTGTGAAGCATGAATTATCTTTTGGACAACAGACATTTTGGTTTTTAAGATCTGTTTTTAATACATGTATAAACCATTCAATTTTTTGGCTGCCTGGTACTTCATAGAGGTGTTTTGCTTTCATACAACAGCTTCCTTGATATTATCACAATATATTTTACAGACGTTGCTTAATTGCATCTCACGAGAAATACCCCTGTGAGGCATTGCCAACCTGTAGTGATATATCTATACTCATTTTATGATGGGGAAACAAGGTATTGAAAGAAGAGTGACTTAGTATATCAGTGCCAGAGTAAGGAATGAAGCCCAGAATAAGTGAATTCTGCTTCCCTGCCCTGTCCATCAGAGATGTTCCTCACAACTAACCACACCTGCCCTCATCCATCTGACAGCACTGCGACACAGCAAGCATAATTGCACTCGTCTTGATAGATCTGAAGTTTCTTGTGGTCTCTTGTATACGGAAATGCAGAGGGAAGCAGGTTGGTGAGGATGCTCTGCAGATCNTATTATTAAACAACAGGTTCTATTACATTGGGTGTTTTATCACACTCAATCTTTTATTTTCTTTCTGAATGAAAAATCTGTGGGCTGGTGTACAGTTACCCAAGATTTCTTTCAGAGGGGTCAGCTGGCTTAAGGTCTCTGGCCACTGCGCTGGGAGCTTGGACATTACCTCCAGAGACATCAGGGAATTAATGACATGTCTAGCTTGTTTGGTTTCCCTGGATACTATTATTTAACACTGATTCCTCCTTTAGTCTAAGGAAATTGGAAAGCTTGATATTTGGTATAACTGGCAGTCAGGCAATGTACAAAATTACTGTATCTTTTAATAACTGGGAAAACAGTGAGTTTTTTCACCTTCAATTTAACTACCATTCTTTATGCTCTGTGCACTGTCTTCAGGGCATGATTCCTAATGCAAAATATTTTTAAAGCATCAAGATTAGAATAGCTTCTTTTCCTGGTAAGATTAAAAGGAACTTTCTAGTAATTCTATTCTATGCCCGTTTCTTTGTGAAAAGTTGAATGTATTACACAAAAGATGACTATTGAGTTTGCAACAAATTCAGCCTCCTTATGAAATATTATGCTTGAGACCTTGACTTAATGAAATTCTTTAACAATACATATCAGTTGGCACCAGTGCTGCCTCTATTATATTCAAACGGATATGTTTAAAAAAATTCTCTACTTTTTGAGTGAAATTTCCCTGTGANGCTACGTGATTAGGGATGGTTGGATTCCAATCCTGCATTTCTGACTTGAGACGTTGTGGTTGCATTTACCCAGGGTTTGAACTGAACTGAATACAAATGATCAAAAACTTGTGACCATTTGATTTCCTTTCCAATTCCTTTCCAAATAATTTTTTGTTAAATATCACTGTTTTGAATTTTCCATGGAAATTTTTTAAAAGCTCATGTTTGTTTAGAAAAGATGCTGTTCAATCCCTGAATCTGTCTCCAGAGTAGTTTTGAAAAACCTTATTCCTTTGTACCATCCTGCTTGGACATATAATTCAAATCCCACTATGTTGGCAGTGAATTCCACTCTGGAAGAGTTCTGATGGCAGCAAACTTGGGATGGGTTAAATTGCCNAAAATTCTCTACTTTTTGAGTGAAATTTCCCTGTGATTAAGTGGTGCCTGAAGGTGAATTTTCGTTTTAAAGTTTGAACAAAAACTGTGAAATCATTTATGACTTATATCCCCAAAATGAGATTTTCCCTACAGAAAATTTATTGCAATATTATTTTGCTCTTTATAAATAAAAAAACGGATAAAGTTTGAGATCTGAAGCTTACTTTAACTGCCTACTGAACTAATTCCTGATGAGAAGTAAGTGGTTTGGTGACTAGTTAAGAACTGACATGAAGAAAGGTAACCATGGCATGTTTAAAATA
>VYZW01052126.1:4729-15469 GCA_013401315.1 Balaeniceps rex
CAGGCATCTACCGTTTCAAGCACAGACTGCAAGAGTCAGCACTAGGAAGGAGCTTTCTGAAAAAGGGGAGTTCTTGATCCCTGAGTTCCGCCAGAGGCAAAGTTTAGACTTTATTCTATACTGTCCTTTTTTATTTTTATTTTTTATGTTTTTATTACACTCCTTGGGTTTTCTTCTAGGTTTCTTGTGTTTACGTTGTTGGTATTTATGTGAGAAATTCCTAAATTTTAGGGTGACACCTTATGCAATCTATTAAATCTAAAGAAAAGGCTTGATTGTTGCCCAGTTCATCAATCACAATGCCACTGAGGAGAAAAGAAGAGGAAATATTAATGTCCAGGGCCGTGGCAAACTTGAAGTTCCACTGTAAGACGGTTAAGGTTGTTGCTATAAACCTGCTGTGGCGCAGGAGAGAAGTCAACTGCTTAATTACATAATTTGTCTTTTCTACTTTGATTTTTATTTTATCTAAATAAACTCAGTGGTCTTTTTGCTCCAGACTTTCACTTTGATTCATACCTTTTATTTTATCTATATAAATATTTCATGCTGGATTTGATTAATCAGAAGGATGAGAAATAATTTTCCCTTTGTTTTAAAATTGTTATTCATTTAAGACCAAACTTTCCCCTTGTCATAAGCATTACAGGAATGGTATTTAGCCTTTGAAAAGGACAGGGAACGTAATTTAAATATACGTATCAATTAATTGTTCAGAGACATTTTATTAATATTTTTGAAAATGTTGAGTTGTCTGTTGCCCAAAGGTATTTCAGTTCTTTCAAGAACTGAAGAGAAAACTGGGGCTTGAAGTGGTCAATTACAGAATATGGAAAGAGTGCTTTGGAATAATGTGAGGCACAAAAAGCTAGCTTCAAAAATCACAAACATGTTACTTAAACGTACTAAAACATGCAAGAGACCATGATGAAAACAAAATGCACACCACCAAGCCTCTGCATTGCATACTGGCACGGAGTTGAACAGATATAAATTTTTCTTATGTTACATGCAAACTCCTGTGAAAGTTTTCACTTTTGGTGTCATTACAGTAAAGGTTCTTAAAGGTGAAGCAGTCTGAAGTGGGACAGAGAGAACGGTGGAGGAAGGGACGAGGAGGATCTCCCTTGGACAGATAGTTTCATGGTTTGCTTTTGCATGTCTTCTTTCATCTCTTTGTTACAGCTGATGCCGATCCCTCCAGGACATGAGATCCTACACAGAGCAAGCCCAAGCTTGATCCAGTAGGGTAGTTTAAATGTAGCATCTTCTCTCTTATGTCTTAATGACATCTCCTTCTGCCCATTAAAAAGGAGGATTGTGAAGCACCAGTTTCAGCCTGTTTTGTCTTGTGTAATATACAATGAAGCCTTGACAAGTGACACCCCTATAGGCAGAAATGTCAGAAGTGTTTTTTGCTAGGCCCTTATAGAAGACCTTAAAGCGCACAGCATGTATGTATGTAGGAGCTGCAGCACCCTGGAGACGTGGAGGAAGGAGTGACATGACTGTTTGTCACCTTGACATTTCAGTTGGGGCATCCACTGAGTGCTGCTGAGGTGCAGGCTTCCTCCTGTTTCCCTCAAATATTACTGGTTTCAGTAATAAATAAACCTTAGTCAGGAGGAATCTTTGACTTTCCTTCCCTTGGACTGCTAACTGATGTCATCTCTTTGAAAATGCTGAGGTCATCTCTGTCCAGGCCAAGTGTAGTCAGACTCAACTGCAAGCCATTTCAGTTCTGGCTCAGATGTGTTGTAAAGGTCCATTCCTGCAGACCAGGCTGTGCGGCCAGGCCTGTGCCTGCTTGCTTGGGCCCTCACAATTTTAGCCATTGTTCTGGAGACAAAATACTTCAAAAGCCTTGTTTTCAGAATAACATTTAGGCAGTTGGTATGAACCTGTCTGTTTTTTTTTTTTTTGTCTTCCCTCTATTCACTTTTTTTTGGGGGGTTCTTCAGGTATTTCTCTTCACTGTTTTATATCTATAACTTTCATCAACTTTCCCTACTGCTCTCCCTTGCAATGTTTAGTCTGAGCTTGCTTCTGCTTACTGTAAAATATGGCGTTTAGTTGGATCATATTTTACCATTAAGTAACATATAATTACATATCGTCTTTGACTTGTCTCAGTTTCAATTAGGTTTTGGCATATCACTTCTGTTGTTCAGCTAATCGCTTTCTTCCTATGGAACATTGCAGAGAAATATCTTTTTAATAAAAGATTCTGAAATCCCATTTTTGTTGTTGAATGTATCCAAGTAGCTTATACATTGCTTTCCACCACAAAATGCATCTGGATTGTCAGCACTGCGTATATGTGTGTGTATTATAGCACTGCAATTATTTTCCAAGGATCTTAGTGTGTTTGTGTCTGCCATTAAGATGAATGTGTACCAGATGCTGTTTTAAAATGAAGCACTATTGTATAGGCTGATCGATGGAAAGTTTGTCAAAAGTAGTGAAAGCTTCTACAGGGGATACAAAGCAGCTGGAAAAATTCATTGTTATGTGCTGCTAGTATGAATCTCTAGTTCAGCTGTGCTGCATTTTGATTAGAAAGTTATATTCTATGGAAGTGTCAAACATAGTTCCTGATATTCTCTATTTTCATGACATTTGCAGTTTGGTATTCGCCTCTTTTATTCTCGGCCAGTGAATCTACTGTTTTTATGTGAATGTCTGTTAAGAAGCAGTATAGCATAATAAAGGTTGGCAAATGTGAACTGTATTTGTTACTTCTATGTGAATATCTTGTTGGCTGATGGGAATTAAAATGCCCTGTTGATTGTTTCACTTGTATTTGTAGAGAATAGCTTGTACAGCAGACGAACAATGCCAATTTTTTCTTTTTTTTAGTTCTCTATTATATTACCAACAATACTGTTCTCTGCTTCAAAGTACAACTATAATTAGAAATGTGATTATGTAAAAGTGGCACCATCTTATTCAGCCCTGTTTCTTCCTGAGCTTAGTCCTATTATGCCTATTTTTGCTTTCCAGATACCCAAGATTCTCCTAGGGCTGCGCCAACTAGGAATAATTTGTTTCTTGCAAGGGACTTTATTTTGTACTAGCACCTGTCTCATCTATATGCAGGGACTTGTCAGCTCCAGTGCTTAAAATTTCTTCTTTCTGAATCTCCAAGTGGCTTTCATCCTGCTCTGTAATGCCCATTTATCTGGCTGCCTCCTGCATGCCAGATGTCTTTCCCTATTGCTTTAGGAGGGTCTTTCTTATCTTAATTTTTTCCTTCTAGGGATTCCCAGACACAGTTCTGCTCTCTTTTGAAGTGGTCTCTCCTAATGGTCAATATCACGATGATATTTAGAAGACAATATCTTCCCACCTTATATCTTCTCAAGATGTCAAAAGAGAGGAGGAGAAAATAGTCTGTTTTGTGTTCCAAGCTACCATATGACTAAGTGACAGAGGTAGACAAGGCACTTCATGACTTAGCGTTGGGATTGCAAGTTATTTCTGCAGGACAGTAGCATCCATCTTATGCAAATGAAGGCTAACCTTGAAATCTGTCTCATGGATGCTCACTTGGGCCTGATGCACTATGGTCACCTTTTCAAAAACTTACTCCTTACCAGACTTGCTTTAGAAAATCATGTCAGAATTCACTGCATTCAAGATATAGTGAAATATGGAAGTTTCTGTGTTTGTGTCAAGGAAAATTGGCAAGTTTTTTTTACAAGTGAGCAGTATATGCAAATGTACAGCAGGGTGGTGGTACTGGTAATCTCTCCTACTGTTTATTGGAAAAGAAAAATCATGCCTTATGCTGATACGCTCTCAGACAGAGAGGGTTAGGAAGGTATTTTGGATGAAATGTTGGAGCCTTCAAGCCCTCCAGGTAATAGCTGATTAGCCCATGGCAGAAGTGTTCAGAAGAATGAGGGCTAATCTTGTGCTCTGACCAATACTGACTTTTTCCAATGTTACAGAAGCTGCAGTTTAAGGTTGCGAGGGGGACTATAGTCACATGGATGGCAGAACCAAGATTACCATGAGTGTGCTTTGTACCTAGGTTTATAGCTCTTTATTAGAAAGACCTGACCAAATTATATAATGTATTTATTAAGTTGTATCTGTATTACATATAGGTATGTATTATTATTAAGGAATTATAGGGATTTTTTCATTGTTTGCTCAGTTCTTTTTATTACTTTATAAATCATTTTGCCACAGAAATACCGTAAAAATAAATTTATAAATGCTAACAGAAACTGCCTGTGTTCCAGGCAGAAATTTAGTTACTAGAAATTTCATGGAAGTAGATTTGTGCTGGAGTTTTGCTGGCCTTCCAAAGAACGCTGCATCAGCAAATGCAAAATTTGATCTGTTTCAGTTTACACTACAAAGAAAGGGATTTCCCATTTTACTTTTCCCTGTAAACCACTTAGCGTGTTGAATCTGGTGATATTTTCTTCTAAAACGAGAAACATTTTATTAGAGCTTGCATTAGGACCATATAGGTAGTTTTGACTACCTTCCCTAGGCATTCTGTTTCATTTTGTGGCAGGTAACAGTCGAATTGTTTTGTATGTAGCTGAAATTTCTTAGGTTTTCAAGGTCTGTTCTTTTTCTTTTTTGTCTTGCAGTTTTCAGTGAAGATCTACATGCCAGTCTATATTTTGTCAATGCATCTCTGCAAGAGGTAGTGTTTGCTAGCACCACAGGGACATTGGTACCCTGTCCAGCAGCAGGGATCCCCCCTGTGACGCTCAGATGGTACCTAGCAACGGGCGAGGAGATCTACGATGTCCCAGGGATCCGCCACGTCCACCCCAATGGCACTCTCCAAATTTTCCCCTTCCCTCCTTCAAGCTTTAATAACTTAATCCATGATAACACTTACTATTGCACAGCTGAAAATCCTTCAGGGAAAATCAGAAGTCAGGATGTTCACATTAAGGCCGGTAAGTACAGTCTTTTATTGGGTTCAAATGGGCTTCAGGAGGGACGAAACTTGGGTGTTTCAGACAAAGAGTAGCAGCAGCTGTGAATCAAAGGAGATCGGCCAGAAGTGTAACCTCTGAACTCTTGACAATATTAAGTAAAATAGTGGATTCTTTCCTCTCCTTCCTGATTTGATTTATTTTGGTGGTGAAAAGTTAGTTTTCCAAAGATCATAATCAGTTGAGCTTATGTGCAAGTATAAGAAAAAAATGAACTGATAATGAAATCATTAATCAGACCATACTTACTCATTAAAGAGCTGTGAGAGAAAAAGATGCAGTCTTTGGATTTTGCATAGGGGCTGTAAGAAAAGAGGAATGCTTGCCTAATCACATCCATTCTCAGTTGCTGGTATTCAGTTGTGCTTTGTTTTGAGAGAGAAACTTGTGTCCTGTGTAAAGATTCAGCAACTGATGTTGGTCCATAGGCAGTGCTTTCTGTTTAAGCTAGAAGATGCAAATGAGCATAATGTTTTTGTGTCTGTTTTCTATACTGACTGTGTGGACTGGGTCAGCCAGTGGAGAATTAGAGTAGGATCAAAATCAGGCCTTTTGTTACATAAACACGATTGCATAGTTTTTGAAGGTTTTGTCTACCCACTTCAGTTAACTAAAATATTCAAACAAACAAACAAAAGCCAGTCTGGGAGCTGACCCTTGGCTAATGCAAATCCTCATAACCTCTTTGTTGTTGGTGGAGCTATGCTAGTCTTTTCTCGGAAGAGAAGTATCTTTCCTTTGGAGGTACGCCTTCACAGGGAAAACTGTGAACAGTTAGCAAGTAGATTTGTCTGTGACTCCCTTTCTAAATAAGAGAATGTATTCTCTTCTTCTTAATGATAAATTAACATTCAGAGATCTGTAGTTTGCAGACTATTAGAAGGCAAGAATAAAAACCAGGTTTCCATGAAATTCATGTGTCTTATTAAAATTTTAGTCTAGAAAAGTGGGTTTTCTTGCACAAAAAGTGACTAGTAGAAGCAAGTTCATATGTTATGTATATGTAGAGTTTCTATAATGGTCTATGCTTCTTCTGAAAATGTTTAGTTATCCACAGATCAAAAAAGTTTGAAAACCGAAGATTCATAAGAATACATAGTAACGAACTTTATGTTTGGAACTCAGTTCTGGTTTTTGTGCTTTTGGTTTTACTTTAATCGATTTGTGGACAAGTTGTCTGGCAGAATTATATTTAAAGAGTACTTTATATTTTTTGTCCTTTGTGGATTTCTTAATGTATCTCAATTTTGACCATTTTTGGGCAGCATTTTTTCCAGTATTAGTTTCCAATTTTTCTATTTCTTAGACTAACGTAGTGATGTAGAGGAGGCTAAAACTTGCAACGTTGCTAGCTAAGGCTCTGAACTGGTGTTCATTTAGTTGTAAAAGCATATGATATAGATGAGAGGATGCAGCTATGTCAATTGCTCAGCATTGACCCACTTGTCCTTGGAACCCCAGAAGAAGACTTTCTCCTCTGCTTGAGAAATAAACCTCTCAAATGGAAGAAAGATCTGAAAAAAAAGCTTTGCAGTAGGTGGCTGTAGCTGCTTGACTCATAAGCTAACAACTCTTCTAGGCCAAGTCAGAAATGCCCCTTTTACCCCTTTTCCTTCCCTTTTTAGCCTTTTACTCCTGATCCATTCACTTCTCCATATGATTCAATTTCTCAGTTAATATGAGGGGAACAAGTCCCTCTTACTTCATACGAACTGATAGTGTGTCAGCCGTCATTGTGCCTGATGGCAGACAATAGCTATGAGTGAGTATCTTTGCCAAAGGCTTATGAAATCCTCCAATCATAGGAAAACACAATTTTTGAAAGTCTTCTATGCATAGCAGTAAGTGCGTTTTATGTTCAGATGATAAAATCTGTGTTGCTCAAATATGAAGTGGTAAACTTCATTTGTTTGTGTGTTACTTTCAATTACCTTTCTGTTCATGTGAAATCTGTACACGGTTTCAGAATTGCCTTAATAAGCATGATTTTTGGGGGGCCTTTTCTAATCTCTTTTCTTCTCCATCTCCTCCTCCTTCCAGTGCCCTCCAACAGCAATAGGATTTCCTAGGAAAACAGCAGCAATCAGTAGGTCATAGCACAGTCATACAAAGACTAATATAGCTCTGCCCATTCTCACAGCTTGAGAAAGTCTGAAGGTCATTTACCTGCTTCCTCAAGAATATGGATAACAAGTATAAGGGTTCCAGCTCACAGATGATTGTAATCATGGTTTTGCATGTAACTTTGCATATAATGCAACACACATCCCCAACCCCCAAAAAACCATAACCCCTACACCTAGACACGCAAACCCAGCCCTCTTCCAGGCCAGTCCCACATGGGAGTAAAGGTGCATATCTCCATTTCATCTTCAAGCTTTCCTGTGCAATCGTGGCAGGGGACAATAGATCTTTTTAGCAAAGGCTGAAATTCCCATATAAATTCATGATGCGGGGACTTGGGATTTAAAAAAAAAATACAAAAATCAGCAAGTCATTCATGGGAACTAGCAAAACTATGATCTGGAAATAACTGAGGGGCCTCTGAAATCACAATAATGTAAACCTTTTAAGCAAGTAAATGAATAAACCTCTTTCCAGTTTTTGTGCCCCACATATGGTTTCTGTATTTGCTTTTACTGAAATGATCAACTGGGCAGATTTTCAAAATGGCCAACTGTTCTGAAAACATACAAATACCTTTAGGAGTGTGTTAGGATATTGCTGCTAAACAGGCCTTTTCTGTAAATGATGGTTGGAGCACGAGCATTAGACAAAAGTCAGCCTCATTAAGATGATCTATGTGCCATTCCCTCAGGTGTAGAACAAGATTAGGGGGCTGCTTCATCACAGGGCAGCCAGTGTTGTAAAGTCACTGCATTAAAGGTGCTTATAATACCAGTTCAGCATTTACAACAGGGTCTTAACTTTTACAACAGAAACTTAACTTTTGATTAAAAATAAATTATTAACTTTTAAAAAAATTACTGGTGTTTATCATATCATAGAAGATGGATTTGGTTTGATTTTTAAAAAGGTATTTAATTTATAATTAAATTTATTTACATTTGATTAGAGTTCCTAACTGTTATATTGCTACAGTCTTGTTTGGGATGGAGAATTTCAGTCTTCCTTTTTGCAGTGGTAGCGCTGAACCTGAAGACTTGATGCTGTTTGCATTTGTGAAAACTACAGTTACATTTCAGTACTCTGCCTTTTTTTTCTTGAAATACATTGTAACTGGGGCTGACATTTAGAAATTCCAGTGCTCCTGGTGTATAGAAATACTTTGTAAACTCTGCAGAGGATTTACTGACTCTTCAGTCTAGAATCAATGTGGTTAAATGTAATTGGTAGAGCTTGGTATATGGTTGTGGGCAGGATATACAGGCAAGAAATGTCACTGTAATGTGGCAGTTCAGCATTGCTGACTTGGTTACACTGCTGCATTGGGGTTGTTCTTCCCAATAACTTTTAGCCTCAGGGATATACATGCCTCAGACACATGCATCATTTTCCAATACATTCATGCCTATTTTCATTGAAACTGTTTGTCACTTAAAGATATGTAACTTTGTTCACCACCTCAAGATATATAACTATGTTAGCTGCGGTGATTTCTTTTTTTGCACCTTGACCTTATGACCCGGTAAAGAGTCTATGTTGCTGCTTGTCCTTCCTGTGTTGCCCATTTACTTCTTGTAGTAGACAACATCTGTTTCTTCTGTGCTCTACCACTTTCTCCATTAACTGTTGCTCACAGGATTTTTCACCCCTCGTTCGTCATTGTTTCAGTGCCAGGGTTTTCCTTCTTTCCATTCTCCTACCCGATGCAACTTCATCTCATCCCAGCAATATTGGTTTGGTGTGAAGGATTTCTCCAGTTGTTGTTTTTTCTCTTTGTTCATTAAATTAATTCTTCCAGATGCTAGACAAATCATATCCTGGATCTAAGTGCCCCCATGCTCTTTTTCAAACAACTCTGAATCATAGTTTCTGTTTTATTACCGTTAACCTATTTCTTTCAGTGCTGGTCAATTGAATGTAGCTCTTACCTTACCTACTATCATTCCTCTGTGTTTCTGAGACACCTTGCTTTTTCTCTGGCTGTCACTCCATTGATTTTCTCCTTTGGTTCTCATTTCTTCAAAATCCTAAATGACACTGACCTTCTCTTTTACTTTCTGGATGTCTAATTCAGACAGTACTTGTATGTACATTGTGCCCTTTGATAGAGCAGAAAACAATTTATGATGGGAACTGTGGCATGAGAAACTAGACTAGTAACAGAAGACATAACACCATTTACACATATAAATATGCATTTCTTACAAAAGTCTTACTCCTTGCTCTCAGAATTAGGGTAGGGGAAGAACACAGAAATATGGTGAAATGCAGATTTTGAGGAAAAGAAAAGATCTGGGAACATTTTCATATTAATTTGCAATCATCCTTGCAAAACTGTATCATTTACTGAGACAAAAGAATTCACAACCCGAGTAACCTTGGGGGAACATTGCAAGGGTAACAGAGGAAGTGGATGGGACGTATGATTATGACTTCTTTAACAAAACCTCTTCTTCTATCTTCAGTTTTACGGGAACCCTATACAGTCCGTGTGGAGGACCAGAAAGCCATGAGAGGCAATGTAGCAGTGTTCAAGTGCATTATCCCCTCCTCTGTGGAGGCATACATCACTGTTGTCTCATGGGAGAAAGACACAGTCTCGCTTGTCTCAGGTAGGCTGTTATAGCTTCCTTTTCCAATTGGCAATGGCAGCTATGGTTCCTGGTTTTTTCCCCCCTCAAATGCCTGATGTTTACTTTGAGACAATTATAGCTGAATGGTATGTCATCCTTCCAGTAACGTATTTCACATTAACGTTGCTGCATCCCTATGACTGTGTGTGACATGAAGGTTTTAGACAGCCCTGCTTTTTCTAACATGCTCGAGGGGAAAATAACATGGTTTTTTGTTTTATACCAGACATAAAACTAGCTTTCTGGTGCTGTGGCAATGGATTCACGTTTTAACTTTGATAAGGAACTCCTACATGCCAAAGAAATTTGAGTGTCACAAAGCATGTGTTGGGTTGTAATTGTTTTTCAGTAGTAATGTTACTCAGGGATTAGAAGAAATCCCGAGACGAAATTTGGTTATGTTTAAATGAGGTATGTAACCGGTATTTATACTTTCATAACATTTTAATCTCAAATATCTTCATAGATAACACTGGAGGCTTAAGCACATGGTAAACTGTGTTGTAAGCCGAACACGCTGAAGTGAAACAACCTATTCTGAAGCAGTTATATGCATTAATCTATTTACTGGCAAAGTGAGGAAATGCGAGGCATTGTTCAGGAAGTGCAGGGAATTCAGGCAAAGAACACCCAACATTTTGAAGCATAAACATTGTAAGAAATTCATGGGAGAAAGTATATGTGGGAAAAATATTTTCAGTGTAGTACATACCTAAATTATATATTACACACAGTGCGGCTGTTGTTACACATACGAATGATTTATGTGTGCAGAAATTTGAAATATATTGTTCCAGGGTAATGCAGAATGGAAAAAAATAGTTTCAGTTAAATGTGGCTGCAGAGTATATATAAGAATATGTTTGTGTTTATGATCCTACAACGTGTGGAAATGTTTTTGCACTTCTCAGAATATTAATAATCTTTCCTTTCTGACAAATGTGGCATTGATGGAAATATCTATGTTTCTTTATGACTCATTTTACAGATTTTTTTTTTTTTTTTTTTTTCTC